>CALNHX010003933.1:0-138320 GCA_940337035.1 Agriotes lineatus | reverse complement strand
AATAATAACAATAATAATAAAAAATAATACTTTATTCAACAGGCTAAAGCTCAATTCCATAACAAAGAAAATTATATCAGAAACATTAATACAAACAAATCGATTAACTACGAGTAATGCAACCAAATTAAATTAATAGGTTAAATTTATAAAATAGATTCAAGGCTTACATTTCTAGGATTAAATTAATGGTTATGTGGTGCAAGACATTTCCACAGTAAAGTTTTAAACTGATTTACATTCAATATGTTCAGATCAATAGGAAGTCAATTATAAGATTGACATATTGCAACAACTGGAGATTTCTTCTGACAATTGGTTCTGGGGTTTCCATACAAAAAATATATGGTACCCCCCACCCAAGAAAAGCGCCCTTTCATGCTTTCCAAGAAACATCGACACCCAGCATCACTCCGTTTCGTTAATACCATGAAATATTATGAACAAATTATTTATCAAAAGAAAAAAAAACCCAATAAAAAAATTTTTTTGCCGACGACCATACCTCAAAAGTTGATGTTGCCTTCATTTTCGGAAGACCTATCGTATGAAAACGATCCGAGACTTCAGGAAGGTTCCTGGCGACCGGAATCGTGTACACACACGAACGTACATACCCCGCACAGCACGTTTAGGTACCCCCCAATACGAGGGAGGGATCTAGTGGACTGGGGTCTTCACCAAAAGATCCGCACAGCCGAGACGGAGATTTGGTATAGTGGGTTCATTAGTCAGTTGGCACGAGTTTTAGAGATATTTGACTCAGAGTGGTTTTCGATATGAGGGAATTTCAATACTTCGTACACTTCGTGTCGAAGTAATGATTCCGTTCGACGAGTTATTATGTTAGAAATATGTAGATTTAAATGTGAAAGTAATGTTAGACAAAAATCTAAACCATTTATGATTTTAAATAAGAATATCAATATATTATGGATCCGTCTAAAATCAAGCGAAAAGCAGTCTAATAATGTTAGTAAATTTTCGTAGTCGGATTTCTACACTCTTCCATATATGTATTCAATAATGACAATAATTCAGGAATTTGTTTTGCATTGACTCAGTATCATGCTTTTGCTAATTTGCTAATTATAAAATAGAGTCCAGATAATTATGTTGTATTCAAGTTTTGATCTAATAATGCGATTAAATAGGTTTATTAAGACCATTAAATTGGTGAAGTTCTGTGTATTTCTAACCAAGTTTTCTATATGATCCTGAAGTGATTGTGTCAATATGATTTCGATATGAAAGTTTTGGATCCAATACTATGCCTAAATCTTTCATAGAAGTAACTGGCGGAATTGTTATGTAATTCATGGAATAATTATCGATAATATTAAGTTGTCTTCTTGAATGTGTTATGACATTCCACTTGTTTACATTGAAATTTAATTTATTTATAATGGACCAGTTATGAATAGAATCTAGATCCCTTTGCAGTTCCTCACATGACTGGCTATTTTTGACACATTTAAATATTTTAAGATCATCTGCATATAGCAGAAATTGAGAGTGTTTTATACATTCGGTTATGCCATTAATAAATATAAAGAACAATAATGGACCCAACACTGAACCTTGTGGAACTCCAAATGTAGCAAAAAATTGTGTATTAAAATAAACACACATCTAGCGATCACTCATCTATGAATCTATTAATTTATAGATTTAAATATTTTAAGATCATCTGCATATAGGTAGCAGAAATTGAGTGTTTTATACAGTTGGTTATGCCATTAATAAATATTAAAAACAATAATGGACCCAAAACTGAACCTTGCGGAACTCCAAATGTAGCACAAAATTGTGTAGCAACACTGTTATTAAACTAAACATACATCTAGCGATCACGCAAATATGAATTAACGATATAAGTTTGACGAGCATCTTAACGAAACAGGTTTGATTGCCAGAATCAGGCGATGAGCCGAGTTTTGCGGCAATCAAACGAGTATCGTTAAGTGCCATAAGCAAACGTGTGTGGTTCGATATTTTATCTTCATGAATAAATTCTGGTTCAATGTAATTTTTATATAAATGAAGCTCTTAACGATACTAATATAAATTTGGTTAATAGTCTATTTTATAACAACACCCATGAAGATAAATAATATTAACATAACCCAAACGACTCCAATTTTAATAATGAAAGGTAATGATCAACTTTATGGAAAGCGATATATATATTACACCAATTTGATTCCTATTTCCTACGATCTCCGACGCAAATTTTGTGAATATCCTTTTGGTACATGTAGAACGATTTTTCATTCAGTTCAGATCAGTTATAATTGCCCTGAATGTTGATTATATTATTATGTATAATAGATTCAAATACTTTTGTAAAAACGGATAGAATTGATATAGGACGGTAATTTTCAATATGATTTTTTTTCCAAATTTATGTATCGATCAAATTTTGGAGATTTTTTATTATTCCGGAAATGAACATGTTTTTAAACTTGAATTAAATAATTTACATATAGCAGCAATTAAAAATTCTGAACACCCTTTCAATACATCTTTCAATACATATGTGGGAATGTTATCAGGGCCAATAGATTTAGAGTTTTTAAAGATTTTTAATAGCATGCTTTATTTCATTTTCAGCGATGATAGAAACATATTATTATTGTAGGAAACATCTTTAGAAGTTTCAGTATTTAATTTAGGTGTTTTTTTTAAAACGACGCTGCTGAACATAGAGGTACAGTTGTGCACAAAACAACTGCAGTGGCTTGTTATAGTATATTGACAGCGAGAAGTTTCTTACCATCAGCCAATACATTTTACTATATTTAAGGCCTAGATCTTCCCTTTTCTTTTTGACGTGAACTTTCCATCGAAACTTGGTGTCCAAGGTCCATATTCTCGCTATGTGAAAACAACCGTATTGGAGAAGTTTCATTTTCTTATTGTTTTTATTGTTGATCTAAGATGTTTATACATAGTTATTTTGATACTCATGCCTTCCACATTTGTGATACATTATTCTATTTTTTCTTTTCATTTTATCAATTTCTTAATTTTACCATTCAACCAGCATGGGTACATTTTTTTGACACGTTGGTGATTTTCGGAACTGTTTGTAAAAAACTATCATATAGTAGTCTGTCATACAATTTATTAACAACTTCATTAACATCAGTAAAACTATCAAGGCAGTTCCAATAAACAGCACTTATCAAAAAGTTAACTTTCTTAAAATTAAAATAAGTTTCTTTTGCTTGATTGGAAGCTTTTACTTTAGTTATTTCATAAGCAGTAGTAAGTGAATGCAAAGTTTAGAACATTACTGACATATTTAAATGAAACATAACTGTAATATTAACTGAGTTTCCTAACAAGAATTGCAGGTATACTTAATTGTAAACAAACTTGTTTTGCAAAATATTTTTCAAAATCTAGAAACGTTACGAACAAAATTAAAATCAAGCTAAGCAAAGAAAGAGAAAAAATATTAGAAGATACAAGTTAAAAAATTCGCCTTCTACATACTTTTACTTCAAGTTGCACCAACAGATATATTTTTGTGGAGTCTATATTATTCACACCGATTCACAGCAAGTACTAAATCTATGCTATGAGTTATGCGCTATAAAATGCTTTTTAAACAGTTCTTATTCGTTTTTTAAACACTATTATAATAATGAGTTGAAAATCTCGGCGACTAGGGCATCACGACACACCCTACACACACCAAATAGTTACATACATGTATTTTAAACCATTTTATATATCGTGCAATCTATAGTAATTGCATTCTCTTAATATTACATGTATTTTTGAAAGACAATCTTAGACTCTTCTAAAAAATTAAATTATTACTTTGTTCGAAGAATGATCGTCTATAACTATACCTGCGATACATAAAAATATTGATTTCCGACAAATTTAAATTGACCTCTAAACTCCAACAATATTCCATAAATTCTTTGCTCAGTATTAACATCAATATCTCGAAATATCTTTTGATGCGTCAGCATGTGAAACATGTCACACCTGGCCAATTTAAAAACACAAACACCTGGTTATCGTACAGAATACAAATACGAGAAGACAACATGAAAACATACATGTACCAATAACCGATAACTCCTTATTAGAATTTTTTAAAAACTTTGCAGATGACCAAATGGTGGTGATGTGGCAGCTCAGGATGTATACGACTTATAATTTGTGCTCCGAAGATTTCAAATTAACAAAATATACAAAATGGAGGCCGAAGTATTTAGTTATTAACTCCAATGCTACGTTTGATGTACTTCTAACTAGACGAACAGCAGTGTTGTTATGTATCTACTAGATAACTAGATGCAAGTATCTACAGTGTGTCCGCGCATAAGTGATACAAGAAGTATAACTGAAGAAAAAAAGTTAAATTCCATTTTGATATTCGCGGATGAAGTTCTGTTTAGGTTGAAATTAATCATTTAGGAGGCCTTGGTGGTAGATAAAAAATCATTTCATCCAGAGGAAAGTTGTTCAGAGTGCAATAAATTAAAAAGACAGCAGCACAACCACACAAACGCATTTTTTCTGATCTAACAATTAATGTTTATACTGTATTCGATAACGACCAAAAGCTACTCAATTTTTAAAACTTTTAATTAGTGTGAGAATACGGCTGCAAAAATAACAGTTTTCGATATCGCAGTCAAAAAATTATATGTGCAACACGTAGAAAAAGTGTCGTTTTTTGTAAGAAAATTACTTTTTGTACCTTGTACAAATAACTACAACGTATCAGTTGTTCGTGTACTCTTCTTTCGCGTAATAAGCTAAAAGTTAATAACATGCAGTTGAAAACCGATAAAAAAATCCATTGAATAATTATATCAATTTTCCTACAATTTGTTGAATTACCAAATCGACCATATAGCATATCTTTGTGTCATGAATCCTTGAAACGTAATGCTAATGATAGAGCTTTTTTTTCAATCACTTATAAATTCTGTGGCCAATTTGAGAATGCTATCCAGTAAAGCTATAATTTTAATGTTATGTGGATTTTTCCTTGATATGTTATAAATCAACAACATTTAATTAATTAAACAAGCAAAAATACCCCACATTTTTCCTACATCGCTGTAGTATGCCAGACGTATTTCCTGAAAGGTATACAGAAAAGAAATTGCTTAGTTCACTTATTGGTAACAGATGTTCCTCGAAGACTCGTGAAACAAAAATATTTCACAAAAACTCCAAAACATCCCTTGAACCAATATTTATTATGAATTGCATAAAAGCACAACAAAATTAAGAAATGCGTCTGCTTTAGGTAATTGGGCTCTATTACTTAAATAAACTCGAAAAAACTAAACACAAGTATTTCGTACATATCCATGGTGCCAAGAGCTACACATTTCAAATATATTTACTCGAAACTTCAAAATGTTTCGTTTTTTTTTGCTATAAAAGCTTCTGTAATATATTTGAACCCCACGAATCTCTCTAAGACGCCAAGATTTCGCCTTGCTTTCAATATCGCAAATATTGAACTAATTTGAATTCTAACGCGACCGCCTTGTTTCACGATCTAGTTTGTAAAAATAAACAGAAGAAATAATCAGTCGGTGCTACGGTTGTAGGAAGCGTATTCAAGGGGCAATTGGATTTCCATTTTGCACACCTTACAGGAAACTCCTCGAAAATTGGAAATTAGTAACTTTATCGTCACGTTTCACTTGAGCCGTGAACGAACTGCTTAAGCTTTGTATAATTAAATGACAACAAATGTGGAACTTGTGCACGATTTGCTTGAAGGAACGAATACGCTTTGAATCCAAATGTCCTATGCACCGAAGAATTAGATTTGTCAGAGTTATTTTAAAAGTAAGTGCATTGCCCCCAGACAAACTGCGAGTGAATCACCTAATCTTATAATGTGATATGGGTCCTATTTTTGTGTTTCACGTGAAATACGCGACAGGAAAAAGCTTTAGGCCTGTTAATACGTGGATGTCCGTTTAATGATGACAAGGTAATTTAATTTGCTGACACGTTTCTTTCATCACGAGTGACGATTAAAGCAAAAATAGCATTGAAAGCATGAGCACGAAAGACGAGGAAACCCCGTAAGGAAGAAAACATTTCAACATTAAAAATATCGTCATTTAACTTACGCTGTATTGGTAAAATGTAATTTTAGCTGTATCTAAAAGTCACTTTCCCAAACAGGTTTGCTATAGTGGAAATGACAATGGACATTCTAATGAATAGACAGCGATTTTAATTAGGTCATCCATTGTATAGTACTATTTACCTTGGTTTCAAATGACTGTGGATAGATATAAGCGGGGACCTTGGGCAAGCGTGATGAATACTCTGAGCAGTAATTTCACTAATTGAATGCAATATAACACAGATTCCAAATATGTGCAAGATGATAATCAACACTGAAAGTGTAATATATTACAAATACAAATTAAAAAGAGAAGGATCATACGACATCCACATACTTTGAAAATATTTATATAAAATATATATTCATTTATCATGTTTTGCGCTTACAATGTACATTTGTTGGTCGCCTAGAAATAAAATATAGTAAGTCCTCCACCTTATAAAGCCTTCGTATTACAGGATTTGGAAGCTTAATAAACCTCACATGAATGGCCAAGGGAAGTTAATCAAACGCTCGAAACCAATTTTTTCAAATGCTTCTGTTAGAAAGCTACTACAAAAGACTTTGCAAGGCGGCATTGTGACCTTTCTGCTATTATACGTCAGTATGCATTTAGCTCTGGAATGGAAGAAGCGGAAAAGGTGACAGCACAGACAGTTTCTACAAGGCGGCGGCAGTTCCACTGGAGAAAGTGAGTTATCTAATAGCTTTGGAAACGTTAGGAACATAACCCTCATATAAAATCCCTATAAATATAAGCGCACATTCCTAATATGCAAGCTAGTAACAAAACAGACTGCATATACACTGGGTATCTCATAAAATGTAACATAGATTTCGTCGACTAATAGAGCTGAGAAATAATTTAAAAGTCGATATAAAGTTCTCACACATATATTTGCTTCAAAGTAACAGTTGTTACAATGGTTGCTAATAATCACAATCTGTCACTCTGTTAACAACATATAATACGTATTCGGTATTGTAAATACCTTATCCTAAACTTTGCGGCAAGCAAGCGTATTCAAACAGAGAAATGGTAGATTGGTCTTATTATGGACTTGCTACAATGCAACGCATATGAGGCAAGTCATGGTTGGTTTAAAAATCATATTGAAGACAATGGTGACGAAATAACCCGAATGATAGCAAGAGCAAAGATCATGTCATTGTGGAGGATCTTACGGAATCAACAGCCATATTCGTATTATGTTCAGAAAGTGGAAGGATTTTCTGAATATGATCTTCCTCCATATACAGCTCTTTGTACTTGGTTTCTGAAGATGTGTTTACAGATGAAGCCACAAAATCAGGAATTTTAGTGCATCCAGGAGCTAATGATGCATCCGATCACAATCCGTTCATAAGTCGCTTCCAGACTGAAGTGCGGAAGACTGCAGAGAAACAGAAAATGCAAAGGTACGATCCTACTAAATTAAACGAACCAAGTACGAGTAAACGCGTGTAGAACATCTTCGAAACAGAGTTGGTGTACATTCGGATCCCAGAGATTGAAATCGAAGAATCGTGGCGAGTTCTAAGCGGAACTAAACAAAAGCAAAGGAACAACTGTCGTAGGAGGCCGGACCACATAAAACTATGAATGATTCAAGATATCCTTAACCTAATGGAGGAACGAAAAGACATGAAAAAAAATTGCAACTTACTATAACTTACATAGTACCATCAGACGGAGAATTCGAATGGCGAATAAAAAACGGATGTCCGATAAATATGAATAAATTGAAGTGCTAAACACGATACTTTCAATGTCGATCGAAAATAAAAAAGCTACTGTTAGGTACAAGAAGAAGTTTCAGGTTATATTATTAACTTCCATGGCAAACTAGAACTAAAGGTCAAGGAAAAACTGTAAGTTAGGGGAAAGTACAGGGTGAGCGAAACTCGATGTATCAGCTCAATTATAAGAAAAGGAAAAACGATAGAAAAGATCTGAAAAGAGGTTCTTAAATGGGATTGAATAAGGTCCATTTTAAGCGAAATTTGAATATTTTTCCATATTTGGCAACTGAAGTAATGACGTCATCGAATTCTTTTTCCCGGAAACATACCTATATTTTGGCATATTTAAAAAGAGCTAATTTTTCTGAACACGTTTTGTGCAGAAAAAAATTTGCCATCTTTTTCCGTTCAAAAATTATACGAAAATTTGTTAAAAAAAGTATTATCAAAAATTCGCAATCGTCACGATTAAACAAGTAGCCTTTGGAAACAAATAGCAAAGTCGCATCTGTCAATAATTAAACATTATTAATTATTATTATTAATTAGTATTAATTATTAATTTAAGAAAAACAAACACATAATATGCTACTACTATTACCACAGAAAGAAACAAGGTATGTACGCAATTACTACAACAAATTTTCAATGTAACCACCTTCTATTTCTAAACACTTATCCAATCTCCACCTTACTTCTCTCACTGAAGGCTTACGTAACATTTCTTTAGATGGTTCACCGCAATCATTTCTGATTTTTTCTTTTAAATGTTCCAAGTTTATAGATGTGTTCTGTAAACTTTATTTTTCAAAGTTCCCCACAAGAAGAAGTCTAGTGGGGTCAAGTAAGGTGATTTAGGCGCCCACTGTATCGGTCCATTTATACCTATCCAATTTTCTCTGTTGATCTGACAAGTGTTCTAAGTTGTGAAGTTTATAATCGTGACCATTTTCTTTCACAATTTTCCGTACCGAACTATATTTTAAATTCAATTCACAAGTCACGATAGGCTTGCCGAATCGAGTTCCTTGGATGGTCATCAAAATATTGCAAAATAGTGGCAACAGTATTGTCAGAATTGACCCTTTTAACAAGTTTTCTTCCCTTTCGAGAAGAAAATGCCTCGTTATTTAAATTGCGTTCCAATCTTGCAAATATTTTAAAGCTTGGAATAACACGTTCGGGGTATCTCCGGGCGTATAACTGAACTGCGCTTCTATGGTTCTTTTGAGATTCCCCATAAACTACATAACAACATGTCGACTTTTTCGTTGTGCGTGAATATTTTTCAAAGTCAAATGACAACAAAACAATATTTGTCAGCCATTAGTTTAATAAATTATTGATAGATGCGACTTTGCTATTTGTTTCCAAAGGCTACTTGTTTAAATCGTGACAATTGCAAATTTTTGATAATACTTTTATTTACAAATTTGCTTAGAATTTTTTAACGGAAGATAAAAAATTATCTCTTCTCAAATATGCCAAAACATAGGTATGTTTCTGGGAAAAAAAATTATGACGTCATTACTTCAGTTTCCAAATATGGAAAAATATGCAAATTCGGCTTAAGAATTTAAGAATCTCTTTTCAGATTTTTTCTATGGTTTTTCCTTTTTTTATAATAGAGCTGAGACATCGAGTTTCGCTCACCCTATACATTGAAACGCATTTTGAAGATACACAACGCATTCGACTACGCAGAAGGAAATAGAATTACAGTACCGGGGGTTCAGAACGCCGCCATCAACATTTCTAAGAATGGCAACGCCCCACGTGGTGTAATAAATGAGTTAAGGGTAAAAGTGTGTTTTATTTTGTGAAACAATTAATAACAGTAGAAATTCAACGTAAAAACGTACATGGTTCTTCGAGCCGGATATCAAGATGGAACATGAAAGGCACAAGTATTAATTACGTAAATTAACAAAGGGCTATCCACGGGCAGAAGTTCGATTCCAAGGGAAGCTTTTGCGAGGATCTTCCTGCCGATAGCCAAGGGCTTACAGTGTCTGGGTAAGTCACGTCCTTGTTGATCTTTTGTCTTCTAATCCTTTCTAGTTTTACCTGGCGTTTATTTGTACAATTACAGAATTTGTGGAAAAATGTCATTACCTGCAGAAATACGTTTAGTTAAAAGGCGCAGTACAGTCAAATCCAAGTTGACGCATTTTTTCCAGAGACACCCTACAACATCGTAGTTTAAACGGTGCTAATTCGTTAAGTTGTGCTGAGGCACAATCACGTTAAGGCCCTTTTTGAATTAGAATCTATCACAAAGGAATCGTCATATCAACTGCGAAAATTAATAGATAATATAAGTAGGTAAGCATTGAAGATCGCTCGGCTTATTAGGACCCAGGGAGCATTCGGCTACTTTAATTATTTATATAATTTGTACCAAATTAGATAGTAACATATGAGTAACAATGACGTTCCAACTTGAAAAGAAGTGCTACGTTTTTTGCAAAATAGAGCAGATTCTAAAAACTATTGAACCTAATGCGCAGGTGAAGAAGAGGGACACAAGGTTATCTCGAATGTTATCTCTTGCAAGTAATGTTGTTAATGGTTCTGTTTGCAATGGGGATCATTTTATGCAAAACTGTGCAGTATTTATAAACCTTGAAGTCGATAATAGAATGGCACGTGCTAGAGATTTAAAGGTTTGTTTAAATTGTTTAAAAAGGACATTTTGCTTGGAGGTGCAACGGAAAGTGATGCGCTAAATATAACGGGAGTCACAATTCATTGTTGCATGTGGAACAAAATATTCAGTATTCAATTGAGAGCGAAACCAATTCTGTCGTGGCATCACATAGTTGTAGGACAAATCAGCACGTATTGTTATCAACGGCTTTAATAAATGTTTTGGATGGGAATAGCAACATTCATAGTACACGCGCTCTTTAGGATTCCCGTTTTATTACGAAAAATCTTTGTGGACGTTGAAATTAAATGTAGAATCAACTAATTTGGCAGTTTCTGAAACACGAGGCGTTGTTTCCCTGATAGCACAAAAATGCGTAAATTGCAGGCGCAACATAATACATATCATGCTGAAATAACTTACTACGTTTTACCGAACATCATGAGTACTGTGAGCACAGCAATTTAGTAAAAACCACGGAAGGAGCAAGGCAATTAGCTCGGTTGTGGGAATTTGAGGAAAAGAAGAAAGTACATTCGGACAAAATTTTAAAATCATCTTTCGGTTCTGAAATCGTCCTTCTGTGTATCCCTCATGTTAGGAAACACGCTGTATATAATGATATATCAATACTTGCACATTAAAAGAGATCTGAAAATAACCAATATGAATATATCACTATTTTAGAAACGTTGCTAGTTTACTTGTTCATTTACCAAAACAAAACGATCGCACAACACAAATTGGAACAAACTACGTCACACAGGTTCACTGTACACCATTAATGTTGTCTTTCCATTAATTAATGTACGGATACTATCACCTATCATGTTGCTCTGCTACTATACTATACTATATATATATATAGTGTATATATTATGCTAATTTTGGTCAAATCCTATGGCAACGATTGTTTTCCCAACAATTACAGAAAAGTGAAAATTACGACGGTCGAGGATTTGAATTCAATTTTCAGTTTTCACCCCCTCACAGGAAAAGAGGGATTTCGACATCCCGAGATTTAAATATTTCGCATAAGAGCAAGCCAATGTTCGCATCAGTGAAAAAAATTACCCAACTTTACAGGCTAATAAAAGATGATAACCTGAATCGAATATTTCGCTTTCATTTTTCATTTAAACACATATTCTGCAAAAAAAATGCATCTTCACCGTGTGAAATACGTAGATATATCCGTGATTGACGTAAATAATTTCAAGAAGTGCGACACTTTACCAGTAAATTATGAGTATAATAAAACACATTACAGCAGTTATTTAAATAACCACAATTATTTTGCGAAAACACATTTCAGTGCAGTCAACATCAGTAAGTAGATGCAAAGCGACCATGCCATGACTCATTAGATTGTGAGCTGTCACTTTAATATCACAATGTTAGTCTTAAGACAGTGTTGCTAAAAATATAATTGTGTCTGCAGTTTCAGAATAAAGAAAATCTTGTCGGCGAAATTCCACAAGCTGTCGCTATACCTATGTCTCGTAAGTCTGGAGTTTCTGAATATGCTCTGCGGGCGCGGCGTTTCCCCATCAGTCACCCTACGTGCGAAAGTTGCAATCATCAGTAATGGTAAACTCGGCAAGCACGCTATCGCAGCCGCGCTTGGCTCCTTATAGCGAGCCGCCACTGCCTATATCTATATAGTTTAAATATTTCAGGAACTGTCGCGTGTTTAGATGTTGTCAGACGGAGACCAGAAACAAACCTCTGGAAGATATTCTAGAATCAAGCAAAGGGGCATACGTGCTAAGAAGGCTATTTGAATTATTTATGTTTTAAAAATTAAAAACGCTTTATACTCCTGTATATGGTCCAAAAATCATACGCAAAAGCCGTTTTGTTCTTTTTATGAGTCTCTTCAAAAACCTGCATAATCAAAACTTCCAAATGCGGCATATTCAAAACACTACATATGTATGAGTCATGTTCACCTACGGTTCAGAGACGCATTCATTATCAAACCTCAAGAGCTCGTTGCAACTAATCGCTCTACATTATTACAGCCACTGCTGTGTCTTTTACGAACTCTGACCTCAAATAATCTGAAATTACAATAACACGGAGACAATAACCCTAAGGAAGTACATTGCATTGAACGGCACATATTACCTTAAATTTAGAATAATGGAGTTAGACAGCACTGGATTAGTATATTTTTAGATATAAAAATAGCTATTTTTGAAACTATAAATAAAGAATTGCTAAAAGCAAAAGTAATTTACTCTTTGAAGATTAATTTCTATATTTGTGATATTTATTTAAAAAACAAATAAATGAATTAGAAAAAACAAATGGTAAGCTAGCCTGATGCCTGTAAAAAATAAACCAGAAGCCTGTCACTGCCTTTTATTTATTATGTTTACAAATTTATGAAATGTCTTAATGTCAGCTACCTGGCTAAAAATAGAAGCTTGTGATGGTACATGTAATGTAATGTTACAAAATCATAATAAACCAATCGTATTCCCGACACAAAACGTCAGTTGAATGTTATCGCAGCAACCCCAGCAATGTTTGTTTACAAACAGTACAAAAATCCCACATCATTACCATAATTCGATTCATTCAGCCCACATATTTGAGCTAGCAAAACAGTTTCAGAGTTTAGTTTCATTTTTAATAGTAATTAACGAAATAAAATATGCAAATATGTATTTAAATTGTAAAATAATTTGGATAATTATTTATAATCGAAAGGAAATAATTAAATATATGCTGTCAAACATATTTTTTTTAAATTATATTATATTTATTTCGTAGAAGAATGACATTAAAGATAGAATACTGGCATAGTGTGCCAAGATCAACAATGTAGCAAACCAGAAAAAATCGTCCCAATAATAAATCTGCCGCAGTTAAGTATAAAAATATAGAACTGCCAGCTTTATTGGCTTAGATCTATTCTAAAGGATACATAGTTCAAATTTACAAACTGTACGAAAACAAACTCCAAGATGTTAACCTTTAAAATAAAACAGTGAATGAATACAATTTCGTCTCTCACGTGCTGTCTCCAGCTCACTTTAGCTCACTTTATTCATTAATTGCGACATTCTTTATACTACAGTCTGTATATTGAAGCAATATTTGAGGCATATATACATTGCAATTTATTGTACACAATAGGTGGGGCCATATATGATTGAGATAATAGTTCAATACATACCTAAGAAATGACATAAAGTTGGGGGAAAGGCCTAAAACTGTTGTTATTACAAGGGTAAGTCTATAATTGGTGGGTCGTTGCAAAAACTAGAGCAGATTCATGTAACCTACCCGTACCAACATATAGGCTACCTACTGTAATATTGGCTCTGAATTATATTTGCATGATCAAAGCAACATAAAAGCGATGGAACGATTTACACACAAATAGGTTACAATCGAACAAATCCTAAACTGCACAGCGACGCCTATAATTGGCCTAACGGCTGTTGGGCTGAGTGCGAAATAAATAAAATAAATAAATAAAAGTAAGTAAAGAATAGGTTACGTCATATAGTATTAATTTAAAAATTAAGATTAGTAGAAAATATAGCCAGGTAACATTTTGTAAATAATGGTGTGTACACTTATAGTGACCTCTGGTAAATCTACTGGTAAGAAGTACTGGAAAAGAAGCATTATCGTATACTGTAGAATCTCGATTATCCGCGAGGGGTGCAGAAAACCATAAGCATGTAGGTAAGATTTCCATAATGTAAATAAACTGAATTTTCTACAAAAGGAATATTTTTATATGCAATGTAAATAAAACGCACAATTGTTCGTGTCTGCTAGTGATACCCAGGTATTTATAATTAGAGGTACGTACCCGGGGAATTTACCCAGGTAAATACGCAAAATGGGTATTTACGCGGGTATTTATAGCCTGATTTACAAATATCACAAAGCTAATCTAACTAGTACAATAGATTGGTAAGTGAAGGTGCTCTATTCAAATCTTATAAAAATGTGGTTGTTTATATAATTTTGTGAGTTATAAGATTGTTTCTTAAAATATAAACAGGGTTGTTCAATTTTGATGATCACCACTAGGATTTTAATAACGGCAGGTGATACAAAGTCTGTTAAATTGGGAAAAAGTTTCAGATGCTAATAATGACAATATTAAAAAAATAAGTTAGATCTAACCGCCTTAGTTTTTTAGTTGTCCCAAAAGCAAAAACATTTGTTTTTAGTTTTTTTTTTGTTATACGTTAATTATTATGTTACTTAGAATGAAACTGACTTGACATTATGAGGACACTTTTTAAAGAAGAGTTCAAATCTAATTTTAGAGTTTCATTGTTTTTCATCATTTTCAAGATTTTGATACTGACTTTCTTATTTTAAATCCACATCAAAGATAGGAATGGCACTGTTAAGAAGAGCTTATTTTCGTCTTTCTTATTTATAGTAGGCCGTGATTGTTTAATCGAAAAACACATAAAATTTTGATCACATAACTCGCTTATTTATGAAAATAAGTGTTGAAAACCTTGTATCAGTGAAAAGAAGAAGCTCTTCGTAGTGGTGCCATAGACGCATATACATCATTGCTGTGCATTTAAAAAAAGAAGGTTAGAACCAATCTCTTAGAAAGTATGATAATAAATTAAATATAATATCATATTTTAACTCTTCTTTAAAAGGTGTCCTAATAATGTATAATAATCAAAGTATAACAAAAAACAATCAAAATTTTCGTTTTCTGGACAACTTAAAAACTAAGACAGTTACGTCCAATTTCTTTTTTTTAATATTATTCAGTATTAGAATCTGCAACTTTGCCCCAATTTAACCGACCTTGTATCTTAGTGTTTTCAAAATCCCATTCGTGAGCATCGAAATTGAATAACCCTCTATAAGTATACAGGGTGTCCGGAAAATACATGTACAACGGAAGACCACAATTTCCTTGGCCCAAAATATGATGATTTAACTCAATTTACCTATGTACAAAGTTGCTTAATTTATACGCTAGAGGGCTTTAAACGTGATTAATTTTTTTTTTTTAACCCCTTGTATAATCACCACCAATTCAGAAGCTATTTCCTCTCTTACAAAATTTTAGTTGGATGAATTGTTTAGCCACAATAAAATATTTTCTAAATCCCTACAAGCCTAGTGTTAAAGTTACAATTTTACTGATTCAGGCTTGTAGAGATTCAGAAAATGTAGAGATTCAGAAAATATTTTTTGTGGCTAAAATTTTGTGCGGGAGGAAATAGCTTCTAAATTAAGTGTAGTGATTATACAGGGGATAAAAAAAATATGGATGGATAATTTATTGTGCCAAAATTTTTCAACACCCTGTAATTTTCGAAATTACGGTTTATTCGACAAAAAGCTGTAGTTTACTGGTACAAACGCATGGCCAAAAAGTTTATAAAATGTATTAAAGATTTTTCGACTTATTTGAAAAAAATTATAAAAGCTAATCATTTTTGAAGACCTCTAGCGGCTAAACTAAGCAACTTTTAAAAAAAGTTACTAAGAAATATTGCAGCTCTCGACGAGTTTTGTTACTGGTTAAATTTAATGCACTTATTTCTGGGACACCCTGTATATTATTATTAATCTTAATAAATATAAACCCAATTCGTTTAAATTCTTAACCACACAAATATTGAACAACCGCTAAATACATATTTCGACACCTAAGCTGTTATCTTCAGTGGCCTTGAAGAGAGATACTAACCTCGACAAGTTGGCTGGAATAAACCTATGAAGATAATAGCTCCACCAAATTACAACCCTAAAGTAGGCTGAGGCGAACTCCCAAATATATGCTCTTCACCAAATCACTAGTGAAAGTCGTGTTAATGTGAAGTTTATATTTTAAAAATGGAAACAAGTGAGAAAATAATAAGTACAAACAATATAAATGACCTCATTAATAGCATTCAATTTAAGAATAATCCCAATCTCCAATCTTCTTTGGCACATGAGGCAGTACTGCGAAACTTGTGTACCCACTTTTTAATTGTTATTCGACTAGGAACTGCATCTCTTGGATTTAAATGAAAGTAACGACGAAATAAATGCTGGGTGGTTACAGCAGAATTGTTATTTTTAAAATAAGCTTCAACCGCAAAAGAACGTTGAGTATTTGACTAATGCTCCATATTCACAGCTCAACTGACATTTCTCGCAAACGCTTTGACAACTTTCTTAAATTTCCATTTATTGCGAAAGCATGGCGACTTGATTTGAATTTATATCTCATTATGCCAGCGCATAAAGCACCAGCCTCTACACCGCACGGTAAATGAAGTTACAGATTATACATACATACATACATATTATGAAATGAATTAACTTTGAAATTCTGCCGGACCTTGTACCTTAATAATATGTTACTTTTACTTTCCTTTTCAACCATACAAAACAAGAGAATGACGTATACACATACACAGTTGTCTTTGGAAACCGTAAAAACAAAATATTTTGTTTGCAATATAAACGTTGTTTGGTAAGTTTAACAGTTCGCTATATACGTTTACATGTTCTTGTAACTTGTGATGCAATGCACTTTTAATAGCAAAAAAAGACAAACAAATCCTATTCAAGAAATATTTACATTGCGAAGCAATAAACAAATCCAACAGCGTTTTCAAGCAGAGATCATAATTTATTAGCGATATTTAAAGTACCTACTTTTATACAGATCAATAAAAATACGGAAAGATAAAGTTGACTTTTGCACCCTCATTACGACTATACGATTTACAGTAAATCTGTAAAATAACCGTCTCTGCTGAGAGGAAGATCCCTAGGATGCTCTTAAATTTGATTAAAGCAGGATTTAAAAAGGGATCCCAAACTTGTAGCGCGGCCACCATCGCATTTAAACTTTGCTGTCATAGATATAATCACCAAGCGTGGGCAAAATTAAATAGCTGGACCAAATACACGAACTTGCGATTTCGTTGGGTTTCTCTCAGTTTTACGCTGGAACGGAATTCGACTATATTTGGGGACCCACATTAATTCGGCACTAAAGATAAAGATAACTACAAAACCAAAGATCGTTCCGCCGGCTTACATAAAACTTTGGCCATACCAGAAATCTGCCGAGTATTGAATCCGTACTAACATTAAACACAATGTACCCACTTAAAACTTCGAATCGCAATCTAATGTATTATTTCTGAACCTAAGCGTTTCGAAAATGAGAACCTACAGCTATGTCGCAGAAGTCAAGGGCAGCACAATAACCGGAGTCGGGTAAACGAACGAGTTAAATACAGATTAGCTTTGTTTTATTCTTATTATAAATCGAGCCCATTGTTGTGATTTGAAAAATTCTAGTTGCTAGCTAGACTGAATTTTACGAAATTAAAGGACAAAGTACACAACACTGCATAAATGTTTCGAGTTAATTGGAATGGCGCTTTCGCTGGAAACCTGTCGTAATGGGATGGAAAAATAACAAACACACAATGTTGAATTTCATGCTTGAAATTTCTCTCCTGTAAGGAATTCGCAAAGTCAATAATGTGAGAGAACATAATGAGAGCTTAAATTATTAACTCGTTTCGTTTCCGCTAAATTTCTGTGCTACATGCCACGGTAATTATGAAAATTGAGTAAAATACCGACCCCCATAGTTCACAAGAGATGCTTTTGCAAACTAAATGTAGACATACAAAAACAAAATTTTCGTAAAACCACCAATGTCGAACACAGCGATACAGTGAACTTTTATGCTAATAACCATCGCTAAAACAAAAATCAGGTATAAAAACAAAAAATATAAATGCGAAATTCTAATTTTAGGGTTTGATTAGCAAATACACATAGGTATTCCTTAGGGATCGAGATCATCCCACTAAAGTAATATAATAATAATACTTCTATCAAACTAATCCATACTTCTACTAAATATAGGAAAATTGGTGCGTCTTCCAGAGCTTTGAAACAATATAATAGATCTGTCTTTGTAACTGTAGTATTTAGTGTCCCATCCCGTTTCAACGAAATTCATTAATTATAAATCTTGTTTATTTACATTGCGAGCGTAACGCAGAAAATCGACAAACAAGAAATGTTTACTTCTTTCAGGATGAGCAATAGCAGAACGTTTATCTTGGTGCACTAAAGTCTGTACTAATATTTAAACCTCCCAGAAGGCTGCTTGTAGAGTTCGTTTGGTGAAATATGGGTACGCCTGAACCCCGAGAAATTATACTTATAAGTTTCATATATAAAAACAATAATTAATATGCATAAATCACCACCCAATTATAAACTTACTAAGTACATAAAAAATAATAGCTGTCATTTCAAATTGCAAAGTCTTTCAAGCACTGTGTGCGCATATTTATTTTGATTATACTGTTTTTGACTTAATTAGTACATAAAAAAGGTAAAATGGAGAAAATTACTTACATTTTAAAACAAGACGCTAAAATGTATTTTATTTGATCATAAAATAATAGGTTGCACATAGACTTACGTTTAAAGGTTACAGTTACAATTAAAATTTACTGTGCCTATACCATTTTAGAAAAATACATTCGAAACTCGTTTAACATACAGTGAATATTTTTTATCCTGATTTTGTACTGACTCTATCGGAAGTTTTTCACACATTTTCAGTAATAATAGGACGAGAGGTCAAAATATTGCCGACAATAATTTTTGCGTTTCAGATACGAGTTTCTGCGGCGACGAAAATAACGACGAGTGCTTGCACGAGTCGTTATTTTCTAAAGCAACAGAAACGAGACAATCTGAAGAGCAACAACTGTCAGCAATATTTTGACCTAGTCATATTCGTCTTGACAATTTAACTTTTAAATTATTGAAAATGGTCAATAAAAATACTCCTTACACTAAAATTATTAATTCAAAAACTAGTGGTCTTTTAATTGTATCCAGCTGTTAATATTTTTTTAATTTCCTAATGTCAAATAGTTACAGAAAAAAATGTCGCTGGAATAAAGCTCCTCGAAATATTGTCACTAAAATAATCTTTCGATTGGTAGTTTAATTATAAATTCAAGATTGCCATTGGTTCACAATGACGCCAGTTAAATTGTCAACTAGTAAGCTACTCCTTTTTCGTTTTTAATGTTTAGATTTGATTCGTCATGTTAAAGTAATTATTAAATACTAAAATCAAAACGTTTTCTATTATAATCCAAGAGTTATTCAGCATTTGATTTGGTAAATTTGTTTATTTCTCAGCAAAACATGTCACTGCAACAGAGGCAACATTTTTACATTCGAATCCAGTGAAAGTACTTCATAATTAAGCAGGCTTATTGACGATAAAACGTGTAACTGCACAATTTATCGACACTAAATTCCAATGTCGATTTTATTTGCCCTGCACTTTCAACTAACAGAGTATCTGCTAGAAGCTACGCTACAAATTCGCTGAGCGAATGAGCTGCGAATCGGCCTTTAGTATCGCAATAATATTCAAATCAGAGAATATTCATGGAAAGGAGGATCCGCCAGTGTGAAGTTGATACTATGAGTAGCTTTTTCACTCAAACTTTATGCAGCTTTGTCACTAACACTCTTCCAATACTTACTTTAACCTAATTTCAATATGTGGGCGAACCTAGCGCTCAAGTTGGTTTCGTCTGGATTTGACAAGAAGTGACGTCAGAAACTTATCTTGGACTTCACTTTCGCAGACAGCTTCGCAAGGTCTATAAATTCTATAAATTTTATGAAAATATAAATAATACCTCAAAGTACTCGTATATATGGCGTTTTACTTACAATTTATATTTTCTGTGATTTTCTTTAAACTTTCAGAAATGATATATTAATAGGTATAAGCAATGGCAATAATAAAAAAAAGTTTTTTTATTTTGAAATTTCTTCAACTACGTCCTATTTTTTCTAAAATTTTATTTTAATTATCTTGGGTCAGTTCCTCTTTAATTTTTTTTTGTTCTTAATGTTAAAAGCATCTTTATGTTTACGGCTTACGGCTTTGGTTTCTTTACATTCGACATATAAGTAAAGAAAATGGTTTACTTCCTTGTCTGAATAATGGTTAGGATTATATTCAGTAGTAGTGGCAGTAGTACATAAAAGTCTATTCTTATCCAGTTATGGAAGTGTGTCCTGAATATATTGCTATATAATTAAGTGTAGATTATTTAAACAATCTCTGGACCTAGTATGGGTCAATTGACTTTTAAAATAAAAATAAAGACTGGCTTTAAACTTAACCATATTCCATTTATTAGAGTATAATATAAACATTGGTCTTATGAAGTAATAATGCAGTTCTTCAGTAGAACAATAATGCTGATTTCAGTTTTACTATTGAGCTAGAGTCATCACTTTACCGACCTAGTTGCCCTGATGATAAAAATGCCTCCGAAGCATTTCGGATTTATGTATAAATATTATAAATTATACACTTGCAGGAAAATTAGTGTTACAGCCTCTCTAATTAATTAATAGAAAAGATATTACATCCACTTATGTAATAAAGAAGTCCTTAAAATCTACAGCTACATATGCTATCATTTATAGAATAGTACTGTAAGTGGACTTAGTATTCATTGAAAAGTTTGCAATTGCTTAACAACACACAGACACATACAGTTGTGTAATTTCATTTAACACAAATAGAAACTGAAGTGTTTTAAAATCCATCCGCTATTTTAACCGTCTGCAAATATTATATCTTTCTGCAAACGTAACTAAACGATTTTCATTTTGACGAAAATCTAGAAAATAGTATAGTATAACATTATAACTCGCCAAAAATTTAACATGAATACATATACACCAAAGCAGTGAAAATAATAGAATAGTATAGAAATTAGTGGAGTGAATTAACATTATAAAAAGAAGAAGACTAAGAATGTCAATTCCAGAAGGAAAGAAAATACACCAAGTTTTAGACAAAAAAATCAGACAGGGTCAGAGCAGAGCTTGGGAGATCAGTCAGCTGTCAGGCAACAGAAATTCATATCGGCACACTAAGTGTGATTATGGAAGAGAACATAGAAAAAGGTAAAGAATGACGGTACCGACGGCTTAGTAAATTTTATAACATAGTGGAGTAACACAGAACCTACGTGAAGAAAGAAGAAACAAGAATATGTATAATGACGTCATACTTATCAGATGAAACGATGGGATGCTACAAACGGTACCTACGAGCAGTATAGAATGAATAACTCTTAGTATAAACGTCAACATGAAGAACATTTTGAAGATAAGATCTAAATCCTATACAAGTAAATACATGAGGTAATAATATTATAGAAGATGTCGAAAATTATGAGTAACGCAAGCCAAATATAGGTACGATTCAATTATGGAAACGGAAAATTAGTATGAAGATGAAAATAGATACCCTAACTTATTCCTCAGAAGATAAAAGGTAACAGCAGCAGGGATCAAATACTTACGTAAATCAACAGGACACACTACGGAAGACAAATAGTAATAAAAGAGAAACTAGAAATATAAGCATGAATAAAGAAGCTAGAAAAGAAACAACGGCAATGGTACGGATATAGGTATACACTGTGTCGAATAATTTCTTCTACATATGGGAAACCTTTTAAATTAATTTAAATTAGAAAACAGCTTCCTGTGTGTAAAATTGAATTCGTGACGTATTATTTTGAAAAACAAATGATCACAGGGAGCCGCTCTTTCATAATTATTATCCATTTACTTGACATCCGCACTGTCAAACTGCCAGTATGTTGGCATCACTGCTATTTTTCACATTTTAATAATTAAATAACAAATACATTATTTTGGAAGTAAGTAGAATAGGGGCACCTTGATTGTGATATCAAATTAATTGGGTCAATTAAAATGTTCGATTAAATTGATTGGTCCAATTAAACCGCGAATCAAATGCTCTAATTAAACCGCGAATTGGCGGAGTGACCCAATTAATTTCGCGGTTTGACCTAATTAATTTTGATATGTGCTACTGATTAAATTACGCGGCGGCCATTTTTAATTTGCTTCCGGAATTACGCGGCGGCCATTTTCAATTTTCGCGCGAATATTTGAATTTGAAATTTTTCAGAATTTTAGAAAAACATCTCTAAGGCAGAGGTCCTCAACATCAAATACGAACGGAATCCTGGATTGGGAGCGCCTTAAACTTTAAAATGCCACAATGAAATTTGTTCTACGATCCCATGTAAACGAATTCTGATTTTATTACTTGCAGCTTTTTTTAATTTGAAATGTTGTACACCTCAAACTACAGTTTTGTAAATTGCTAGCGGATTTTTAGACAATAAGACATTCAGCTGTACATTTATTTTTATATTATTAAGTATTATACGAAATAAGAACAATATATTTGTTTATTACAAAGTTTTTGTGTTTTTTATTTCTACTCTGCTTTTGTTTTTTCACGAATCTGCAATAATTACAAAATCTAAAGCTAAAATATTAGTATTTGAAGTTATTTTACAGTTACAAAGTGTAAAATTTCAAAAAATCAATCTACGATTTCATAATGGTGTGATATAATTTAAAAAATTGTGATTTCTTTTAATTTTGAGCGATACATTTTATAAAAAAGTGTAAAACATTTGCAAAATTATGCTTAGAAATAACTCTAAAACTGCTTTTACATCATTTTCGTTTTACAAAACGATTTATAAAACGAATTGTGAAATTTTTTTAAGTGAAATAATGTGGAATGGCGTATTTTTTATCGCTTATTGAATAAAAATGTCGTTTTTTGTATAATTTCAAGTGACATGATGTCAGTTTTTTGTAAAATTTTAAGTGAAATGATGGTGTCAGAACATTTTTTTCAACGAAATTGCGCGTTTTTATTCAAAATTATGTTAATTTGTGGTCAACATACATATACTCCCATCAAAAGTACAAGAATTTTTGAATTTTGTTTATCGAAATGATTGTGACAGAAGATTTTTTCAACGAAATTGCGATTTCTTTTAATTTTGAGCAATGCATTTTATAAAAAGTGTAAAACATTTGCATAATTATGCATAGTTTATGTAACATGATGTCGATTTTTGTAAAAATTATGTGAGGTGATGTGTAATTGCGTGATTTTTATTAAATTTTCAGCGTGTTGAATTAAAATGTCATTTTTTGTATAATTTATGTGACATGTCAATTTTTGTAAAAAATTATGTGAGATGATGTGTAATTGCGTGATTTTTGTTCAATTTTCATCGTGTGTTGAATAAAAATTTCGTTTTTTGTATAATTTCAAGTGACATGATGTCAGTTTTTGTATAATTTATGTGACATGATGTCGATTTTTGTAAAAAATTATGTGAGATGATGTGTAATTGCGTGATTTTTGTTCAATTTTCATCGTGTGTTGAATAAAAATGTCGTTTTTGTATAATTTCAAGTGACATGATGTCAGTTTTTGTATAATTTATGCGATATGATGTCAATTTTTGTAAAAATTTATGTGACATGATGTGTAATGGCGTGATTTTTGTTCAATTTTGAGTTAATTTTCGTAAAAAAAATGAACAATAAGCCCACGTAACTGAAATTTTGTTTATCGAAATGCTTGTGGCATAAGATTTTTCAATGAAAGTGCTGTTTTTATTCAAAGCTTACTAAAATTGCAACAAGTTAGAGTAATGTACTTTGAAAATTATTATTAAATTGTCATTTCGATGCCGACCCTCGCCAAAACCTAGTGATTTATTTTAAATTTGACTGGTGCGTTTTATAAAAGGTGTGATTCAAAGTAACTAAGACGCTTTACTTATAAAATAAAAACCAAACATGACAATCCCGTGACAACTAGGGTTCAATCAAACTCAACTTGGGGCCGGCGCAAAAAGCTGTTTTTTAAATTAAATAAATGCGAGCGAGAGAGAACAGCTGCGATGAGTGAGGCGGAAGACTTCGGCGTGATGTAATCAAATTCAAAAATGGACGCCGCGGACGGAAGACTTCTGCGTGACGTAATCAAATTCAAAAATGGCACAGCGTAATTATAAAACTCAAGTACGAAATAAAATAATGTCTATTTATTTTAAAAGCGAAAAAATCAAATGAACCAAATCGTTAGAAAATCGCAAAACGCTTATGCATATTATTTTTAAAACACGTCTAATATATATATTTTTACATACTTGGAAGGAATGACAAAATACCTTCAATCATATTAAAACTACAGAATCATATGTGTAAAATCAAATTTCTGTACCAATAGGCAATCGAGAAAAGTTTGTTTGATTGTTTATAGAGGCTCTTGTAAAAAATCCGCAGGCCATTTTCAATACTCGTCTCGTTGGTCTAATACAATAAATACCACATCTAATTGGTTTCAGGTTCAACAACTCATTAATAAACTTCTTATAAATTATGCTTTGTCATTATTCACGATGTATAACTCTTTGAATTTCAAAAATATTTCGATGAAGAGAGACAGATGAGTGTGCGACTGAAAACAGTCAGAGAGATGGCTGATTTACCAATTAAAATTCAAAAAAGGGCGCCACAGAGTGGAAGCGAGAGGAAATTTCCACTTTACGTAAAGTATGAGCGCAGACAATCTGACCCCACCTGCAGATTCGGTGATATAGCAAATTCCTTTGTATGTGCTAACAATCAAGTTAAAGCCTGCATTTCAAGGCTTCAAATTGTACAATAACAAATTAGGTGCACCGATATTCATATAGCTTTCAAATTTTCGACGGTCGAGGGGAAATTTCCAGCTATATAGTAGGCAGGGACAATGGAAATCTCGATAATCCATTCATGAGCGTCACTCAAATTATAAAATAAAAGAATTATTTCCATGAAAACCAGTTACAAAGCCAATTTTTACAAAATTGTATCAACCTTTAAATACAATAGGCTACACAATTCCATTCTTATAATTTATATTTTTGAAAAAATAGTTTGTTTTAAAATCTGTGCGCGTGACGTCAGAACTGTGATATGGCTTTCCGCTATACACATAAAATCTGCAGCGTCGCCGTGGTGCTGAGGCATTGACGGTTGCACCTAATTTGTGAACACGGACGTAGAGCGTTCAAATCCGAGCCCGCCAGAGATTTTTTTAAATTAAACATCCATTCTGTGAATGCAAGAGAGAGACAAGGAGTACAAGAGAGGGAGATTTACCAGTTTGAAATGAAAATATTTGCGCGAAAATTGAAATAAAACGACAGCCGCGAGAAGTGCGCACGCAGAAAACCAAGATGGCCAACACCCGGAAAGTTTAAATTCAAAAAAGGGAAAATTTCAAATTCAAATATTCGCGCGAAAATTGAAAATGGCCACCGCGTAATTCCGGAAGCAAATTCAAAATGGCCGCCGCGTAATTTAATCAGTAGCTAATGCGTAATTTAATCAGTAGCACATATCAAAATTAATTAGGTCAAACCGCGATATTAATTGGGTCAATCCGCGAATTCGCGGTTTAATTAGAGCATTTGATTCGCGGTTTAATTGGATCAATCAATTTAATCGAACATTTTAATTTACCCAATTAATTTGATATCACAATCAAGGTGCCCCTATTGTAGTGAAGTATAATCAAAACATTTTTTTTTAATTTGACACTGACAGTGCGGATGTCAAGTAAATGGATAATATGCATACCTTTTTATTCCGAGCAACTCGTCTAAGTAACATTTTCTGTTATCTTCAGAAATAACGGTACTTTACTTCTTCTTTCATACATAGATAATTTAATGCGTATGTAAAGAACATTATGAGACACATTGTAAATGCTACGTCCCAATTCTTCTCGTAACACCTCCACGCATGCTGTTTTTAGGTATTTCGCTAAAAAATATAACACGAACATTTTGGACGTTTTCGTTCTAAAAAAGAACGTAAATAATAAGTTCCACGTAAGAGCTTCAGAGAACAACCCCATATCTTTTATTTTTTAAGCTTAATGATTGGAAATTTTGGTGGCCTTTACAGACCCCAAGATGACTTAACCTGCATGTTTAGATCATTTACACTTAGCCTAGTATGATAGATTAAAATGTAAATTTTCCGATCAAGGTAGTATGGATTCGATTACAAAATCTTTTTAGCGTTCCCAAAAAAACCCAAATACAAAGTTGTAACCTTACGTACATTTCCTATGTGTATTATAGTATTTCGGGCTCTTGGCTTTTTTCAACCACTCTACAACCTATAACTCCTTTCATTAATTGCCTTTTTATTGCATCTTCATTTTAAGCATTTGCTCTTGTTTGGGCTTACAATTTACTTACACTAAATGTCAATTTAAAAAAATCTAATATTATGTTCACGAGCTCCGCAGAAAGGAGTCATATCTGAATTCCTTGTGATAGTCCGTTGTTTGTTTGTACGCTGTGCGTTTGTCCACTATGTTTGTTTATACGTTCATTCGTAATTTTTAAATGTTGACCTTGGATTGGAATAATAAAAGATCGATTTCTAAATTTTAGGAGTACGTGTAGCAATGCTAGGATTAGTATTTTTGACTGCTTTACACTTATAATGCTTTTGTTGCAGTTCAGTTACTCAGCCGTTGCAATATTGTCATTCAGAATTTTATAAACAAACTTATGATAAACTCGGACTCACGTTTTCAGTTTTACAAATTTTCGTATTTACCAACGGGCAATCCTTGTAGGTACAGTACGTCTAGCGAATTTACAGCTACAGCCGATTAGTAGGTAGTTGAATAAAGCGATCAAGCATTCGTATCTTTTTCGTGCTAACTTTGTTTAGCACGATCGTTCTACGCAAACAGCACCATGGGTGTATCTTCGTTAGATAATTCGTTAAATATTACATACTATTCTGGGAGATAATGGTGTATTTCCACGACCGGGAGTTGTTGTAATAATTAAAGGCCGTATTTATATGCATTTGCGTTTCAGAAGATTTTAAATAATATAATATCATTTTTATTTTGCAATAAATGCATATTTTGAAATATATGCGTATTTCTTTGCATATATAGTACTTTTTGGGATTTTTATAGCTAATTAAATCATTAATGACAATTTTAAATCTTTCAGCTTGTTCGGGATTTTCAAGAAATTTAAATATTTTTTTTTTAGAATCGCTAAGATATTGCTTTGTATATCTTGTATACCCAATTTTATTCAGTAGTACTTAGAAAGGCGGAAATGCCAGTGCCTATGTTGCAGAACAACATACAAAGTTAATAAATTACATTGCCATTCACTTTACAACACTGGTCCAGAGCCAGACTATTAAAGTGCTGTAATCAACAAGTAAAACCCTAGTCAAAAATTGAAAAAGAATAGCAACATTCAGAAACATTTTGAAAGTGCACCACGCGAAGTTGCTTAAAAAGCGTATAATAAACTTGAGGCTAATTCAAAAAAAAATTCTGGATTTTCCGATTTATCCGAAATGGTGTAATGAACTGTAGAAAACTTGCCACAGTATAAATATGCGGTAGGTAATATTGTGCGATGTTGAACGATCGTTTTCACGATATGTAAATATATTTTCTGACAGGCGACAAAATATTCCTACAGAAAAATTAGAAAAGCATCTTCTTTGTCATAATAATAGTAATTAAACGATAATTGTATTTGTTTTTAACTTAATAACTTATTTTATCAATATTAGAAACACGTTTAATTAACTGCTATTAGTCTCGACCATTTTTTCTTCATATTAATATTAATTAGAGAATCTTATGTGCCTATTTTAATATTTTAATGCATATTTTGCATATTTAAATGCATATTTTCTATTTTTAGGTGCATATGTTGCCTGCATATTTGTTCAATAAATTCGGCTTTTAGTAATAACAAAAATACGCCTCAAACAATATTTTACAAATTCTGATGTAGCAAATTACAGTAATAAATTCCACATAAAATATAAAAATATCATTAGGAAATAACTGAATGTATTTTACATTTAAATCATTCACTTGTAATATTGTGTCACAGTTGAGTTTTTAGTTGTCACGAAGTGTCTTTTATACGCAAAGACAAAGTGCATTCATATCAATTTTAACGTTGAACAAGAGTTTGTAAGATCTACTGATTCACGTAAAACAATATTCGCATATGTTCAAAACCTCCTCGGTGGAAATGGTATTAGAGTGGATGCGTCGAAAAGGTAGTAGACCTGGTAATGTAATAACCTAAAATTGGCCCTGTAAACGCAGTAAAAGCAAGAATGGGAGACATTCTCCACTTCCTCTATGCTGTTCGAAATTCATAGGCTATTTCTATTCGGGGTGTTTCGTGTTGTGTTTGAAATTTCCTTAATTAAAAGTGCCGCCATGTGCTTAGCAACTTTCAATTTCAAAGATATTTATCTAATTCGCTCCCATTTCTGAGGCTCATCTGCCAACCATCACTCGCAGTTTAATTCAGATTTTAACAGTTACAAATCGCGGCCTTGAAGTCAATATAGAAACTCGGAAAAGAGAGGATAGGAGAGCGAACCACATACCGTTGTAACCAGTATTACACTGGCCAATCAACTAGCAAAAACCCTGTTTGGTCTGGACGAGACTGAGCAAAAGAAAACAAATCGTTACTCGGTCGCGACTGCAATCCAACGGCCACCACAACACGCTCACACATAAATAGCAAACGTATAAAGAGTAAAAGTGGTTCCAAGGCTTGTTTGACGTTCTGTCTTGCTGTAGCCACATATGGGAATTTGGCAGAACTGGATAGGCATCTTCTTTGCCAGTCCCAAACATGGAAGTTAAATGGGCAACTTAGGTTGCGCATGCAAGATGTGTCGATAGAATAAATCACAGATATAGGATGTAGCATATTCAATCTCTAACAAGAGATGATAATCTTGATATTGTGTTTTTATTGGCACCAGCACTTCCTTATAAAAATTCAAAGCAGCAGCGAAATGGTAAAGTAAAGAATACATATATACAGTGTGTTCAGATCGTCGCGTTCAAAATGAAGATCTCGTAAACGGTAAGAGATAGAGATTAGGTTAAATTAAACAAGGTGTTCAGCATTCGGCATCCCAAGTGCTACTATGATCCGAATTCATATCCTGAAATGTTCGTTTCATTTAGGCTATTTAATGAAAAAAACTAAATTTTGTAGTTTTCCTTATGAGTATTTGTGTACAGGCTTTTAGAGTTTTAAGCAATTATTTACATTTAAGAAATTATTCACATTAACTTCGTTTTTTTAAACGGGCGTCAAATGTGGGTATGCTACCATGAGATATAGATAGCTGTTTGGCTGTTTTTTAGAACAACGTCAAAACTTCTCATTTATCAGATCTATTTTATAGTAGAACTACTTTTGATTAACGACCAAATTAACATATTGCAAAAGGTCCCTACTTTAACATTTAATTTTAAAAATGCAACATTTCCATGTAATACACACTTAGATGTTGTTGCGTTCATTTTAACGTAAGCCTATCATTTTGCTCTATTTGCTACCGTTAACCCTAGCAATATAACTCACCTTAGATTTCCCTAAAAGCTACTTAACGGCCATGCCAATTTAAAAGCATGTTTTTTTATACGCTACGGTTAACATTGTGGTTGGTATTGCCTATTCTACTTTGTTAAGTTATGCGTTCTGTTGCCGTTGAGTTTTGACACAATCCGTTTGCGGCCAGGTGTTCTAGGCTCATTTCCGCCTACTGTGGTAATGCAACAGCTTATCTATTTTCTCTCGTCTTGAATTGAAGAACTCCCGGCTCGAGCTCGCAAAAAGAGACCACATCCAATGCAATTTTGAAAACACCGTGTCTCTCATTTTGTGAGGTATTTATAATTGAGCGCTTGCAAATCTCTTTTAATTTTCCCAATCCTCTATCGTTCATTAGTTAAAAGAAATCTGGTAAAAACGCCCATTGGTGGATTTATAGAGATATTGTTTTCGATAGGTTTAGTACCTCATTATTACGTTACCTCAGACTGGAAATAGGTCGCTAAGCCGATATACACCTAAAGTGAGTTTTTTCGAATGGGTTTCGCGTCTGTATGCTAATGGTGTCTTATTGTTACAAGGCGCTTCGGATTTTCGTATTAATTTCGATTACATCTGTTTGGATTTGAATTTTAAACGTCTAGAATTGGATTTATGCGTTTGGGCTTCGAGTTCATGGATTTAGGATTTCTGGATCATGGATTATCGAGATTTGAGTGTCTGGATTAAGATTATGGGATTGGAGTTTCTACTCTTAATTTTGGCCCCTTTTTGGACTTCGATTTTGTAGGCCGCTGGATTCTACAGATAAGCCACAGTCTTGTATTGTAACTAAATATTTTGCCGCAATTCAAATTGCATTAGCGTGAGTGAGTTTATGAGATTATATTTATGTTTATGCCTAATTTGGCACTTATTAATGTAGTGATACCGACTTGTATGTGTATTTCTAGTGTGATTTGCGCTTTATTTATGTGTGCGTTAAGCTTACATTTGAAATTAAAAAATATAGTACGAAGCACGAGAGGGCTAAGGGGTTTTACTACTTCATATTACGGCAACTCCGCTATGAGCATGACGTACTTCCCTCCTTTTAAAATATATAGGTTTCAACTTAATCCGTGTAAACGACGCGAGTTTGGTATTGAATTCGCCTCAATTACTTACGTATTATGTGTTGAGATAATATGGAGTCAATAATTTATTTGGATGTCACGTTAATTGCGTCGCATTTATATCTTTTTTATTCTGTAACAGGTTATATCTTATAAAAGTGTGCATTTGATAAATGTAATTTTGAGATATCTCCCTTCAATACAAGTTGCGATTACCATATCATCGGGGAATCTTTCAACTTAGATTCGCCAGTTGTTGAACAGACAAGTTGGTAGCGCCTTTATTTGGTTTTGATAGTTTTAGTGTTAACCCACCCCATCGCCCGACCTCCGGAGTAGTTCAGTTGGCCCGTTAAATGTTATTGGTTACGGGACTGTTTTGAGTATCCAAGTCAGTAGCGTAACTTGGTACCCGCGGACCCCGCGGCCGTGGAGGGGCCCTGGGGCTGAGAGGGCCCTTAAGGGCACCCTAATTTTCTTTTTCTTTCATTCAACAAACGCAAGCAGGAAGAAATATTTCTATTTTTATTTTATCATAATGGAATGTCCACGCAAAAAGCCACAGTAGTTTTGAATTGCCGGCCTTTAAATTCAAGCTGACATAGATTTTTTTGTAAGAATTCTATAATTTAACCACATGATCATTAAATGTTGGATTTATGGATTGTTTTGACGCCTATCCCTATCCTCATTCTATTAGCAGTAGAGTTGCCAACTGTGCCGTTAATTACCTCATCCGCAATCCGTAAGGTACTTTACGAACTACAATCCCCTAGAGGCGAAAAAATGCTGCGATTGATAATGTGTCGATTATTGTTTACATTTGTGCATTTTAACTTGGTGAATAGTGAAGTTTTGATTTTTTTAGTAGACATTAGACATCAAACTTGGTGATTAACGATACAGGTAAAGGTGTAAAAGAAATGAAATCTTTTTGGCACTGTTCAAAACATTTTCAACACATTTTTTTTTATTAATCGTGAATCGGTGGAATCCTTTAAGTTCCATTACGAGGGCATCCGCTAAAAAAAGAAACTTAACCCTATACGATGGTCTACCAGAACCCAAACTTTCACCGCCATTAAGAAGTGTTACAAAATTATCATTGGTCTTTCTACTGCTATTGCGTATTAGAGCTTTCAGCGGCCACACTGTTAAAAAATTCAAATTTAACATTAAATGAATAACATGAGAAAAATCGCCTTTGATCTAACCAGATACTTATCGCTTTGCTCTTATGACTCCATCTATAATATTCTCCATAAATAATAACTTATATTTTGTAAATATAGATTTTACTAAACCCTTCCGATACTCTCTTATGTTAGTAATTGCTATAAAACTAGACTCATGTAAACCACATTCAAAGTTTCAATTTCTATTTTCAGTATTTTATCGGTATGTTACTTGTTATCTTAATGAAATACACTTTTACGCGATTGATATAAAGTACAGTACACAAACATATAAATAGGAGAAGTCTCAATTCAATTTTAGTTTATGATTCATACAAAAAATGTCGAGATTTAAGGTGAACCATGGTAACAATTCTTTTTGATGGTAATATAGTAGATATAATTTTCTAGTTTCTTTTGTTTAATCGTTACATGCTTTGCATTTTTCTATTAAGTGCCTCTTAACATGTCAATTGTTTGTAAATTTATTTATTAATTGGAAGATCATGAATTTTTTACTAACCAGCTACATTTTAACCTCCGTCAAATATGATCTTTTGTTATTGTTAACTTCGTTTCACATTTGTAGCAAAACTACTACCAGAATTGATATTTTACGATTTCACCCCTTCGGAGATTAATTTGTTTTTCTGCGAATACAACCATGTAATATAAACTTAACATAAGAAGCAAACGATTGAGTCCACTCTCTGTTTTGGAAAAGCTAGATCAAAATTTGTGGGCATGTTCTACGAAAGAGAATAAGAAAAAACATGTGTATAATGTCGAAAAAATACTTCTTTCAGTATTTAGTTGCTTTTAGATTGTTCTCGCTTAAAAAGAACATTGTTATACACTATCATAAGAAACTCAGTCTTGTAATAATTCCTGGTATGCTTTGAATTTTTAATTATAATAATTCTCCCCAAATATCTACAAAAGTACAAAGTAAATTTGATAGGTAATAAATTATTAGAAAGAAGACAACCATAATATAAAATACAAAAAAGCAATCATGATAATAAGTTATATAGTTCGCGGAGGTCATTTCGATTTCGCTGTCACTATCACCGTCATAGTCATGATTACAGCTAGCTCCATAGGGAATAATTTCCGAATTTGTGTGAGTATATGTGTTCCTATATGTATTTGTTTCTTTTCTCTACGTAGGCTTGTAGAACACGCCCACAGTTTGCCAATCTGTAAAATGAACCGTTCGTTCATCAGGTGTTTATCTTACCCTACACTTTGATTATACTTCCTACAAATAATGTATTTAATAATGTGAAATGTAGAAAGACTTTGAACATTTTATCTTCATCAAGTAACCGTAAATGTTATCTGAACTCTGTAACGTACAGAACTAGGTAGGTCCCTGAGGAGATCATTTGGTACCACCTACACAGAAGAATTTACAGCATAGCATTTACGAGTGTTCGATCGCATTATTAACTATTTATTACCAGTAAATCGTTTTACGAAAACGAACATTTCAATGTGCTTCACATCTGACACATAGTTCGGTTTTTTCATACTGAAATTGATTACATTATTTCCCATGCTGTTCTGTAAAACAAAATTTGAACTGCAAATAGTATAAAGACGAAATCAATACAGGCATTCAGTGAATAACAAAGCAAAACAGTTGAACTACATTTTGTCACATGAAGGACAGGAAAATAAAATGTTGGAATGTTCTAGCTTTTCACGATAAAGGTAGTAGGTAGCTTTTGTTTTCAACGCTCCGAATTATTCATGTGTTGTATATTTATAAATCCTGCGACGGTATGCGACCATAATTCTGAACACAAAACCGACTATTATTTCATGTCGTGTTTCAAAATTTTAAAACCGGCATGCCTGTAATTTATTTTAAAATACATATACAGTAAAAATTGTAGATTCAAAAAAATATAAAGCAAAAGTATTGCAAATTTCACAGAAATAATTTAGGAGATATGACATGATTCCGCTTACCTTGTAAATGCAGAACTAGGCGTAATTAACTCTAATCCGTTTATAATTTTGAATAAAATATTTACGCCAGTCAGAAATGTCACGATACAAAATGCTTTTATCAAACTTGAACTTTATCTAAATATACCGCCTAGAATACAGAAACGGTTGCCTTAATTACGCGTCCCTCAATTAGCCTAGTTCAACTTGAAACTTCCTCCTATTATTTACTGTTCGTTTATTTTAGTTAAAGACGCACCCTTCAGTTTTCCGATTTATATTGTGACATGAAAGTTTTTGATAAATTATTGGATATCACACGGTTGCAACTTTTGCAATATCGAATAATTTTTTTTTTCTATGCAAAAATAAGTGTACCTACAGTGTAGTTATTATACATATTTGTAAGAGGTGAATAATATAAATTCTGTATCTTTCCAACCAAGAATAGAAGTTTTGTTCTTGGAAAAATCAACAGCTTTTAGCCGCTTTTACCTTCGGGGGTTTAGCTAGTCTAAATGGCCAATCTAGAGCCATTCGGCACTGAGTGAAAATAGAAATACCACGTTGACATGGCAGCGAGCGGATATCGAAACCACTACCGTTGTTGGTTTCTTAGCCCAGCGCCTAGGCCAATAAAGTAATACAACATTTTTATACGGCAAGTAAAGCAGCTGCATGTAGTGACAGATTAAAGAGGAACTTCACTAGAAAGTCTGATAGATTTATCGTTTCCAGTTTACAAACATAAATAAGTTTGTCGAGAATTTTTAAGACCAAAATACTGTGATTGATTCCTACGGATGTTCTAATTTTGATAACCCATGTATCTGTCATATTTTTTAACATGTATCGAGATGGTTTAATCCTCGCAATTTAATTCTGTATGCATAGAGAAATATTGAACAAAGTCAATTACAGCACAGAATTGAAATATTTTATTTAATTGCAATCGAGACAATAGTTGATGTTAGTAAATCCATGGAAAATGAGATGCAATAAGCATAATTAGAGGGATAAAGAGTAGCATAAGAAGAGCAGGTTTCAGAAGGATTGAATTTGAAGTTTGAGTAAACGAAACATTTAAGATGGCTAGTATAAGTAATATGATAGGTTTGAGCATATTTGAAGCCGAACCAAATATAAGTAAATAATGCAAAAGGTTGGTTATGTGCATAATGAATATGAGCGTTACGGGCCACTGAAAAGCAAGCAAGCTGAAAGGTAGATGGAAATCAAAGCAAGGTAGAATTTGCAAAGGGTAATGCAGAACGAGAGCAACTGAAATGAAGAATAATTAGTGACGTGGTTAAAATTGAACTCAAGTGCCAGTGCAATTTAAAACTAAGTGTTCATAACAGTGCAGTGACAAATATCGGTTTATGTGACACAAAAGGACAATTTTTATATATAAGAAATAAAGACAATTTCTAGTTTTAAGCAACAAACATGTTCATCAAATTGTAACCAAAACTTATTTTCTTTGAACAATATTCGATCGCGGTTAGTAGGAAACGCGAAGCTTTTTTTGTAAAAAAAAATAGAAAATAATTCCTGTAATGTCAACTTGTGGGCAAATAATGCTCCTGATTTTTGGTGTTTTTATATAATAAATGTTATTTGCAAAGTCTAAAAGTGTACAAAGTTAGCCTACAAGTCACCGGGCATAAGTGGAAGTGATATTGAAAGTTTCTCCACCTAAAAAGTTTATAAAATTGTGCAAGCCAAGATCGGCTTGGGTTCAGTTCCGACAACCTGGAAATTTCAAACTGCGGACCAGTCCATTCCAACATCAGAAGTCAGGGATCTCAAGTCCTACAGGTCGGGAAGAGGTGTAACAACATCCTAGAAGAAGATTTGGTGCCAAGGAAGCGACTTCCAGCAAATAAGGGCGTTGACGTCACCCGCAGCGGCTCCAGAGACGAGGTCGGAAATATTTTAAAAGATACGATTTGGCAGGCTTTTATGTGGTTGGAGTACGGAAAGCCAGTGGACTTCGAGAACACACCTTGCTGAAGAAATTCATCGTGTTTCCGAACACCCAGATACGTCCAAGTTCCAGAAAATCCCGTGGAGTCACAAGAAAATGCGATTTATGCCAGGATTTGCAGTTTTCACAGGAAGCAGAGACAAAAGATAGTAGGGCGTCGTTTTTACGTCACAACCTAAAGCAAATCCAAGTTAGATGTTGGTAGGCGGGAGATTCGATTCAGTTTACCTGTGGTTTCCTTGAAAATTTGGCTTTTGAATATCAAAATAAAACGCTGTATGCACCCGCGAACCTTTTGTGGTGTAAGTCAATTTTGTGAGGTTATAAATTATTGAAGTGAGTAGAGAAGTTGTACTGAAATTTTGAGTATTTGAGCGACTCTGAATTAAATATTCTACAGAATTCTTTTAATGTAAAATTCAAATGTGAACCTAACCTGAGATATCAGTCTTGTGTTTTGCAGAAGCAAGCCCATAGGATTATTGCAATTTGATCAAATATAGAACGGGGCAATTAACCATTTTATTGGAGAGTAATAAATACGTTTCATTTTAGTTAGCTTAAGATACCGACAGGCAAATTTTGCATTTTTAAAATTTAATATAAGTGCCCTGAGTATTGGGGTGTTTGCCTAATAGTACATTGACTTGGCGATTGTCTCACATTACATAACAGTATATGTAATGCAAACTAAAATATCGATTGTATATCGTGAAATACAAAAACTGAAAACAAACGATAGCTATACTTACGTACATCGAAAAGCAGTGAAACCGTTACTATAGCACAAAAAACTGCTAATTCTAACGGAAAAAATATTCCTTTAATAAAGTTCCACTCCGGAAACGTCTCGCTTGTAGCACAAGCTTACAAGACTTCTTGGTTCATTCTGCGTTGACTGGATGTCGGATGTTCAAATTTCACTCCTAACCTAAAATTGTACCATTCCCGAAAATTAAATCAACTGCTTACCCACATGAAAATCCATGTATGCCGCGCGTGATATAATTATTACCAACGTTTTAACTCCGTTTAGTATGCCAACTTTGACGTATACTTAGCGATAACGTCAAGTCTACAAACACCGCCTGTTGATTAATCAATTTGATAGGAACTGCTGAACAGTTATATAAAATCTAGACTGCGAAATTTTAAATTCGTTGTTTTCATTGGGTAATACCGTGGATATAATTCAACAACTTTTAATGCCCGCTGTTAACGGCATATTATTTACTTTACTGATTCTATTTTTTTTTAACCAAAGTTATTTTAGGCTTAACGCTGCTGTAGCTATTTAAAACAAACTTTCAATTATAATTATATTATCGATGCTTCTCCAACTTCGTAACAAATGGGCACAAAGAATGGGCATCATGTCCGTTCCTTCGACAATTAAAACTTCAAATATAAAGCAACAGCATGTATTACTTCGTTACTACTTTGGAATTTGCATTTATAAATTGAAATATACACAGTGGGCCAAAAATAAACGGTACAGATTTTCTAGCCCCATATATTCGTAGGTCGCTAATATCTTTCTATGATTACTAATCCATCGAAAAGCTCAATCTTTATAGATGGAAATAGTACCAATTCAAAGTTATTCGTGGTTAAATAAAGCCATGCAAAAAATGCTGTTTTTAATGAAATTATTATTTAGAACTTTAGGAAATACAACACTAATAACAAATACTATTTAAATAATTATTAAATACACTATCTAAAACAATGGTTCAATATGCCCACAATTTTTATCAACAATCATTTGCAATTATCTTATGTGTGTCCAATTGCAGAAGCTATGTACTTGCTTCTCAGGCAGCTGAATCCAATACTCAGTTATGCGTACTCTTCGCAGGGTTGGCATAATTTTCTCCAACCCGAAAAAACCCACTGGGTAAAACCCACCTGAAAAAACCCGCGGGTTTTAGAATAAAGGTTTTTTTTAAATTGACAAAAAAAGTATTCTAAGTGGTATAAAATCTTCCATTAATAACAATTTCATAATTTTTTTTCCAACTAGTGATTTTTGCAGTTTGCGAAATGATGCCTGTCAGTCTGTGAGTCTGTCCGTCATCTAATGGATTGGCCTGAAAATTTATACCATCGTTTCTAATATAAATTCAGAGGACCTATTGATTTATGTTTGAGGCAACTGGAAGTGGCACTTTACTTTAAATTTCATAGAACAGAATCACATATTATGCAATTATTTACAATTTTCGTTTGAAAAGTTGTTTTGTAGAAAGTAGTTTTTGAAAATATTGAATTTTTACAAAGATTTCCTTGGGCCCAAAAATTAATAATAGGAATATGTATTTTATTCACAACCATATTATGTAATAAGGCCATTACTGCCCTTTAAAAAGTTGGAAAATGAGCCATTACCAACGTCTACTTCCTACCCCGGGCGGGAAATAGGTTACCATGACAGCGAGTGGGAAGAAGTAATTTCGCAGTCGCTGTCATGGCAACAGATTTTATCCGCATTATATTATTAGCTTAACCGCAGTTTTGAAAAACAGTCAAATCCATTTTTACAATTCCTGTTTATAATAAATAATAAAGTAGTATACATACCACGGTGAAAAGTTTCATTCCTGTCTCGAGATAAAGTTAACCTCGACGCTTCGCATCTCAGTTAGCTACTTAATCTCTCGACAGTAATGAAACGCTTCCCACCTAGGTATGTAATATACTATTAAAACTTTATTTTATATTACGTAATTATCTATAACTTTTGTTAAAGAAGTTTTTTGTAAGACATATAGTTTTTGAAAAATAATTAAATTTTCACAAAAATAATGGGAATAATATTTTTTACAAACTGTTTTAGTATTATGTAATTAACTAAAACTTTTGTCAAAAGTTTTTTTTAAAGAAGTATCGATTATGAAAGTCACAAATTTAAAATTTTACAAGCAGTAAAAGAAGTTGTGTGATGACCACATATAATTTTATAAAGGCGCAAATCATTGAAAGAGGGAATCCCCTTGAAGGAAGTCGATTGGAATTAATGGACAGTGAAACATAATTTGATAAAACTACTTTTAAGTATACATATAACCACATTTACATGATTTCCATGTTTAAAGAATGCTTATTTGCATATTTAAAGGTAAATTACAAATTACCTTTTACCTAAAAATAAAAATTAAAATTCATTCAGATTTTTACATTCAAAAAACAGTGAATTTATCTTAAACCCGAAAAAACCCAATAAAACCCGAAAACCTCAATAAAACCCGAAAAAAACCCAGCGGGCATATAATTTCTGAAAAAACCCAGGTTTTTGCCAACCGTGACTCTTCGGGACTTAATCAAAAACGGAAACTAAAAGCACAGATACCAAGCGAGGTTGACCAAACAACCAAACAAATAAAACAAAAGTCATTGCCTACTAGTTTTGTTGCAGATTTAATTTCACATTATTAAAAGCTCCCGTTTTCGCATGGCCTTCATTAAAGTGAAATAAAATCATTGTATTATTGCAAATAAAATATATTTTCAATCTCCAATCTCTTTCTACAGTTTTTTTGGCCCACTGTGTATAAGGACAAGATTTTCCGGAAAATATTCACTACAATCACGGCAGAACAAACACGGTGGTGCCATTTAACATTTTAGAATTGATAATGATTTTACCTTTCTCTCTTCTTCTTCTTTAACCTATATCGGTGCACTGTTGGAAGTAGGTCTCTCACAATTGTTTCTATCTCTCTCTATCCTGTGCTTTCCTTCTCCAGTATTTTCCTACTATTCTAGAAATATCGTCGGACCCTCGTGTCTTAGGTCTGCATACACTTTTTTCCTGTAAGTAGTCTCCAGTCTATCATTTTTCTAGTACATCCTCTCATCCAGGCATCTTGAAATGTGGCCAGCCCATCTCTCCTTCCATTTCGCAATTCTTTTTCACTCCTTCAACGTTATTTCCAACATAGATCTTTCCATGTTTCTTTTATTTACTATTATTGTTGTCACCAATCCAGTTGCGAGACACCATATTTCGGAGACATAAGTGATAACTGGCAGAATATGTTTTTCAGCAAGATGGTGCTCCTGTCCATAACGCCAATATTACTACAAATTGTTTAAACGAAATGTTTTGGCAGAACTGGATAGGTACTAACGGCCCAACTAAATGCCCCCCGCATTCCCCCGATTCAAGCCAGCTCGACATTTCTTCTGACTATAAATCATAAACTCTTGCAATTACATCTAAACTTTAAACGTCTATAGCTGGGTAACCGTTGCGAATTGCACCCATGTTTATAGGACATTTTCTACTTGCAATACTCTGCTACTGAACATGCTCCTTGAGTATGTACGGTGCGTCGGTACGTCATGTAACACCCTTTATATGGTTTGTTGGAGTCAAAATACAATTAAAGTCGCTATACTCTTGAGCCCCTTTTGTATAACAGAATGTATACCTGTTATCCGTTTTGTTTCTTTGTCCGTAATAACAGTCCATATTTGAATGCAATCGAATGCTTTTTCATAATCTATGAATGTCATTACTAGAGGTTTTTTGTATTCATTCACTTTTTGCACTAATTGTTTTATGGTCTATATGTGGTCTACTGTGCTAAATTCCCTTCTAAAGCATGCAAGTTCAGGGGTTGGAATTGATCTAGCTTATCGTTAATTCTATTCGTTATATCCTTCATAAATACCTTATACACACGCGACAGCAGTGATACTAGTCTATAATTTTTCAATTCTGTTCCGTCTCCTTTTTGCATAGTAAGGTTACAATCGATGTTTTCCAGTTGGACGGTATCCTTCCTTCCTTCATGCCGACATTCATTAAATAGTTCCTGTAGTTTTCTTACCAAATGTTTGCCGCCCTTTTTAACAGTTCTGCTATTAATTCATCTTCATCTGAAGTTTTGCTATTTTTCATTTGGTTTATTCATGTTCGTACCTAATGTGTGTTAATTTCAAATATGTCTTCCGAGGGGCAAACCACCTAGCAAAAATGTGTACACCTAATGCCAAAATGGCATTAAAATGCCAATTAATGCCTTTAATGCCAGTGACAGGAATTAATGCTAAAAATGCCAAATAATGCCATTAATGCTATCAATGCCAATTAATGCTGGCCAATGCCAATAAAATGCTACTTTTGTGACTGAATTCAGTGAGGATCCCAGGTGTTTCCCTTAAGCCAATTCCGGGTGACAATGAGACTAGGGACATGCTTATATCGTCTTTATTTATGAATAGATTTGAATAAAATTTTATACCAAGATACTAGAAATAATTTCTGATTGGCCGATAGATATAGTCAAAATGGCTGACTTCCGGTTTTACCGGAAATGATAACTTTGATTTTTAAATGGAACACCCTGTATATTTTAAGTTTTTCTAAATCTACGAGTCAAGTTACATATAATAGTCTTGTCAAATTTCAATTTTTTTAAACAAAAAAATGATTTTTTTAATTTTCATTCTTTACCATAGAAGGTCTTGACGTGGTAAAATCTATTCTAATTGACTCTAGCAACTCTTAATAATAGCTATTTTATCAATAAGGTCAATAACAACATTTAATAAATAAATATAGTTTGCTAAACTCGTTTTTTAAGAAAAAGTCACTTTTTTTAAATGGCACCTACTAAGGGCCATCTTGCCATTAGATAGAAGATGCAATTACCAATCTAACGATATGCATTATGCGCTACTTTATCTTTATCTGAAACTGAAAATTAATTAATCAATTATTCTTTTAAATATTTTTATGTAATATTATCTAATAATACTCGTACCTAAGCAAATTTGTATGTAATTTGAGTCGTAGATTCAGAAAAACACAAAATATACAGGCTACTCCATTTAAAAAATCAAAGTTGGTATAATTTCCGGCAAAACCGGAAGTCAGCCATTTTGACTATATCTATCGGCCAATCAGAAATTATGTATAGTATCTTGGTATAAAATGTTATCCAAATCCATTCATAAATAAAGAAGATATAAGCATGGCCCTAGTCTCATTGTTACCCGGTATATGTAGCTATTGGAAAATCATTAACAAGGAGATTCACTAACATTAAAACTGGTCTAATATGACAGTTGGGGGTTTAAACTGACAACTGTAAGAGTAAGACAACTAAATTTAGTACTGTAAAATAGTCTATCGTTTTTTCTTTAATTTATGAACCAAAAAGCTTTAAAGCATGCACTGTTCGCATTAACAAAACTATATCCATTTCAGCAACATGTTCCAAGACAAAAATATATTTAAAATACAAACAAATTGCAGAAAAATAGAATAAACTGTAAATTTCACATGTTAGCAATGTCACGATCAAAATATGTCAAAACTGGGCTGGCTAACTATGTGGACTAAATTTAAGCCAGTACTAAGCCTTAGTGAATATCGATGCAAGTTTTCAAGGATTTTAAAAATAAAAATGTGTACAGTATTTTTCTTAAAAGTCAGTGTTGAAAAATATAGGTAAATTAAATTTTGATTTTGCTTTTCTATACCAAGAATATATTATCAAAAAAAAAAAAATTGTATCCACATTAAACATTTTTATTCGCATTATTATTTGGACAATATAATAATAATAATAATAACATTTCACATTTCACGTATTGCGCTCCTGTTTATGATCCCTGTTTGGATGCTTCTGATCGAGGTCGTATCCAAAGAGTACAGAATTCATGCTTACGATATATTTTTGGAATTCGCAAATATGATCACATTTCTCATAAACTCAAAGAAACTGGCTCGTTGAACATGAAAAAATCGTTTCATTTTGCAAGATGTTACTTTATATCATAAAATTATTTTGCATAAAAAACCTTATTTACACAGGCGTATATCTTTTCGAACAGACGTACATAACTTGAATATTAGAAACAAAGGTCTGATCACCCCTCCACTTCACACAACTGCCCTTTTCGAACGTTCTTTTTTTACTGTGTTTATAAACTTTATAACGCTGTTCCTGCTGTTTTTAAGAGCCTTAATGTAATTTCGTTTAAAAAATATATGCGCCGTTATCTTTTCGAAAGTCAATAGAGTCGATAAAGTTAAATTCCCATGGTGGTGTGTTGCAAGTTAATTATTATTATTATAATTTTTTTAATTATGTATTTTGTTTTTTCGCGTTTGCACGACATAGTTTTAATGTTTATAACAAGGTTTGAGTGGGAGATCAGTAGTAGTTTCACTACATTACTGAACTCTGCCTTGCGATTTGCAGTCTAATGTTATTATATATTTTTATTTCATTACTATTTTAATTTTTACTCTTTTTGCTCAACAATTTTTTTTAACTGATGTAATATGTAAGTATTTTCATTGTCATTATTATTATTTGTTTATGTCTAGACTGAAAATACAAGTCCATTATTATTATTATTATTATTACAGTAATGAAATGTCTTTATTTAAAACATGAATAAATTACTACAAAAACAATTGTATTTTGGGTGGCGGTATCCAACTACTGCTTTCGGTATCTAAGGATTCCTTTTTATTAAAAATAAACACAAAAATGGGTTCTTAAAAAAATTAACTTTGATTAAAAAATGTAAATAAAAGGATCAGAGCGAGGATCAGAGTAACTAATTGCTAGAAATAGCAGTGGCGGACGGAGAAATTTCAAAAGGCTATATCTCGGTTGTTAGTTACGGGACTCGCAACAAATGTAGAGGCCTTAATAATGGGCCCACTTAAAAGCGTTTTGTTGAAGAAAAACACGTTTTTGAAAAAAGGAATTTTTGGGTTTTTGTAAAATTTAGAATATTTTATTTTTAAATTAGTTTTTACCTTGTTTTATTGGGAAAATTTTAATTTTAGGAAAAAAGATTTACTAAAAAGTAGCAGTTATTTAAAATTTTTTAAAAACCCTAAATTTTTTCAGGATCCCAAATTTCTTTTTTGCAAATTTCAAAAACATTTTTTTTCTTCACCAAAACGCTTTTAGTGAGCCCATTATTAAGGCCTCTACATTTGTTGCGAGTCCCGTAACTAACAACCGAGATATAGCCTTTTGAAATTTCTACTTCCGCCCCTGAGAAATAGCCAATCAGTTAGTTACTCTAATCCTTTTTTTAAATCCCTATAACTCTTACGGCCGGTTGCAGAAAGCAATGTTAAGTCTGGTGTTAGCTAACATCGCGTCAAAGTGAACAAAATCGCATCAAATTTTGTTTACTAATGTATTAGTTACCATAAGCATTTGAGATTTGATTCGTTTTTGTTCACTTTGACGTCGCGTTAGCTAACACCAGACTTAACATTGTTTTCTGCAACCGGCCCTTAATGATTTTGAGTTCATCGGCTCGCTTCAAATAGAATGGACAAGTTCCGGTTAGCTGAAAAGGGACATAAAATATATATTTGTCGTCAACTTCGGCTACGTCGTCTGGCTTGGGCCATGTGTAATGATCTAAATTAAGTGTTAAAAATTTAATTAGGCTCTTTTCAGTATTTGTTTCTATAACACGACCTATGTACCACCGCAAATCATATAACACGGCATAATATTCTTCTATGCCAGGGGTGGCCAAGCTCCTTGATAGTCCGAGCCATTTTTCAAAATTTGAAATTTTTCGCGAGCCGCAATTATATACGTATTTAAAAGGTATGCAAAAAGGTATTAAAAAAATGTTTTTTACAGAAATTATATTTATTGAAAACAAATAAAAGTACAAAATATGTGTATTGAATTTAAATATTAAAAATTAAACACATTTATTTTACTTCTCTTGATAATTCTTTAAAATTTGGTGAATAATTGGTGACAGCACTTCTCAGTAATTCTTTGAGATGCTGGTTAGTTAATACTGATCGGCGTTTGGATTTCACGAATTTTAAAGTGGAATAAAATGATTCACATACGTACGTTGTTCTGAATATTGAAATAATTCGACAAGCAGCCTTTTTTACGGAATGATAATTTTTTAAAATATAATAACACAAAAATGAAAAGGGAACTCGGGTACATTTATCGAGAGCCACAAATAATCCTTCAAAGAGCCGCATGTGGCTCGCGAGCCGCAGGTTGGCCCCCCCTGTTCTATGCCAATGTTAATCTTGTTATGTTCAGCGGGGTTTTCATCGCGTTCTAAATCTGAAAACTCTTCGCTTAAGGTATCAGATTTTAATGAAAAATCGCCATCAGTATCAGTTGTTTCGTCACCGGAAACATCAACCCAAGAATTATTTTTTCTGGTTTTTTTTACTTCCTTTTACTATAAAGGAAGTATTGGATTCACCCCAAAAATTCGAAATTGAGTTTTCAACGGATCTTCACGTTTTAGAGTCCCCTGATCCCAAAAAACATATTTTTTTTCATTGGTCTGTCTGTCTGTCTGTGTGTCTGTCTGTCTGTCTGTGTGTCTGTCTGTGAACAGAATATCTCAAAAACGAAAAGAGGTATGGCGTTGAAACTTCATATATAAGTTTTGTGTACTATGTAGATGAGACAGCAAGCTTTTGAAGAAAATCGCATAACCGGAAGTAGGTGTTTACTCTTGTGATTTTTCAGTTTTTTTCGATGTTTTCAAAAACCGCTCAAACGATTTTTTTTAAGCTTTACGTTTTTCTTACATTTTTAATGTGTATTGATGTGAGATAGGTGATTTTCCAGTTGAATACTTCTAAATACTTCTAAAGTGGGTTTATTTTGTTTTTTTTCTTTTTTTTTATTAACTCCTATTTTAAATAAAAGCGCCAGCGTGGCTCGGTGGTTAGAGCATTGGACTGCGGCGCGGAAGTCTGGAGTTCAAATCCCAGATCGATGCCTGGCGGGCGGCCTACCCAGTCGCTTTAAATAATTGGGAACCTGCGTTCGAAAGAATGAGGGGTAATAATGCGGTTGTCTAATGCGTGATGCTCACCACATCACCACGTGTCATGAATTTGACACGCGACAGCCGGGTGTGATAGCGAGGATACGGAAGCTCTGACCTTTCGCCTTGCAGGCCAAGCTCCTTCATGGGGTGTTAGTGCCTCACCATTATTATTATTTTAAATAAAACACCCGGTATATTATTACATTTTTGAATTCACCTTAAAATTCTAGAGAAAATTTGTCTCTTCAACTAACACTCGATTTTGTACGGTTTTTGTAGAATTTGTAATTTTTGAAAATTTTTAACAAATGCTTAAAAATTAAAAATGAAATTTTTGACTAATTATAAGATCACTGTAAAAGGAAGTTGTGTGAGTGTATCACACCAGATTTTTTTTTTTGCATTTGCATTAATTTTTTTTTGTCTTGTTTTTTAAAGGCATCGCCCGGGGTTTTGTGGAATTACCAGTCATTCCTCTGACTCTGTGTATTCTATCTGTTGATAAACGGCCAGTTTTACCACCGAAAAACCAACAGACGGCGGATTTTCTTACGACACGTTTTTGGTTGTCATTTAATACCACTTCGATATAAGGACAGTCAGGAGAAACAGTTTTAGTTATGGTGTAATCTTTAAGTTTTAAGTCAGCAAAAGAATTGAAAATAGAGTGATCATTTTGGACTTCTTGGTTTTCGGCTTCAATTTGGTTTTCTTGTAAAATTTCCTTATCATAGTCTATCTGGGATGTTTCGCCATATTTTGTTATAGTTTTGTCAGCAATTTTAAAATGCATACTTGGGATTAACATATCAGTTGCTGCTTTCATTGGATCTTGTCATATCATTTCCAAATCTTGAGCTGAACTTATAGCGTCATTTCTGGCCGTTTGATTAGGAGATTTATTTGTGCAGTATCGGGTAGTATTATTTCTGTTTGGATAGAATACCCCATTTTCTTGTTTTCTTCTCAGGAAAATGATAGATTGTTCCTAGAAAAATGCCGAATAATGCCGGTAAATGCCAATTCAATGCCGATAATGCCAATCCAATGCCGATTTTACCATGAAAATGCCTTTAATGCCAATAAAATGACATAATGCTAATTAATGCTGTCAATGCCGTCAATGCCAGTGATGTGTACACCAAATGCCAGTGGTGGTTGGCCCCTCGATGTCTTCTGCGTAGTGTAAGTCTGTTGGATTTTGTTCTTTTGCCATTTTTTATTAATACAGATTACTTATGCTATAACTTTCAGTTTCATCAATCCATTTTCGTCTTTTAACTTAAATATTTTACATCTTCCATCTGCTTTCTAGATTCTTTCATCTGTTGTTTTTATTTGTTCTGTTATATTTTCTTATATCTTGCCGGATTCTCTTCCTTATGATTTTATTGAGTTTTGCGTACTCTCTAGGCGATATACATGTTTTTATCTTTCTTCCCTCTAAGAGTATTTTTGTTTCATCAATAGCTTTCCGGTCATTTACTGGCAATGCCCCTATTGTTCTTTCTGGCGCTTCAATAACGCATTGTGTAATGTTCTTTTCTGACATATGGAATATGGAATTTATGTTGGCTTGAGTGTTGATTTCTAATTTATTTCTTAGTTTTTCTGGTATTGTTCTTTTTTATATACAGTTCTTAAATTTTCTATATTGACTTTGGGACTATGAGTCGTTAATACTTTTTGTCTTTTTAATTTTGTGTTTGTGGTAGTCGCTGCCTATTTGGATTTTATGTAGTACGTGCACGTCTTGTACTATGCTCGTTCTATTAAAAATTATAAAATATATTTCGTTCTTCGTGATACTGTCGGTGCTACGCCACGTGCATTTGCTGTTCTCTTTTTTGTTAAAATACGTGTTCCGTATATGTAGCTGTTGTTTTTCTGTACATTTACTAATATTTAAATTGAATTTCTATAGATTTTAAACAATGTTTTACCAGGCGAATAAAATAGTTTTAAAAAATACAATCCCACACCATAATTAACTCCAATTAAGTCCAGATGCACTGAATAACATGAGGCACACGGAATAATGATCGATTTGAGTTTTGCACACAAGTGCTTCTGAGGCTAATAAATAATTGTTGCACAACATGCAAAATTCCATACTCGTTAGAGAACTCTGAAAAAGTAGCTCGCTTGTTAATTTGGATGACCCTACGCAGTATTCACTTGGAAAATTAGATGACGTAAAAGAGAAAATCGTTTACCTACTTATATGTGCTATTAATGTATAAAACGTCTCGCAGTGCGAACACTGGCATAACTTCCACTTGGCTGCCTTCTTACTTTTTAAACTCGTAGCAAGCTTTTTCAATTCGCAGATTGATTTGTGTGATTATTCGTCTGTATTGGAAATATAGTCACTTCTCGCAAATGCGTACGCCTACGTAATGCTAGCAAGCATTAACACCGCTTATGAGTTTCTCGACCCACAAAATGTGTAGGAATTGATCTTCAAAGTGGGTGCGAAGTCAAAAATATGAAAGAGAGGAGCTGGCAGCAACGAAATTCTCAAGCTGGCAAATACTGCACAAGACTTTAAAAATAAATTAGCGGTGATAACGAGCACTTCCGATTTACCTTTGATGCTTATTTGTGTTTGCTCGCATTTCTAAAGATGTCCTTCAATGCGTCAATACAAAACGACAACTGGGCAAAAATTCAAAAGAAATTGTCAATATGGTTAAATGGAGCAGCTCTATAGTCGAAAAAGATTCGACAAGACGCAATAGCTAATAATTATATTACACCGGATCGCGCAAATAATCGATATGGATGCCCCAAACTACCCCACTTTATTTGGCTTAATAAGTAGGCTGATAATTTTATCAGCAACGCGCTTGTTATTTCTGTTTGTTTAATGCCTCCCAATGAAATGCAAGAGCAACAACCTACTTAACTACCTATGCTTTATATCGGCTACGGCGATATGCATAATGCCGCTGACTAATTTCTAGACAAAACAAAGGAAATTTACACAGTGGCAGTGGCAATAAATATACTTTTGTGCAACCGCTAACTACTATTGTTAGAAGAATTATTAACCATTCTGATTCAGCTGTACTGTTTACGGACGTTAGTTGCGAGTCAATCATTAGCGGAACATCAAATTCTACTTAATGCATTTCCGCTGCACCCAAATACCGCCGAAACCAAACTAGGCGCAACAATCACAGAAACACCCTATCCAGATAGCGCACGTATTTATCTCGGTACTTGTACAGTGAAATCATGTTTCTAATAAATGTTTCAACTATAATCTGATCTACAGAATGCAAAATGAGATCCTGTAGCTCCAACACCCCATGCTCGCACTTCATTACCTCCGTAAAAGGATATATCGTGAACAACCAGGGCTTTGTGTATGACCCGAGAGATTGAGACGGAGCGTTTACTAATGGATTTTCGATTAATGACAGATTTACTTCTAAAAATAAAAAATGAAATCGCGCTTGATCTAGTTTAGGTTATCCAGAGGTCACCAGTTAACGTTTATGGCACCGAATCAAATTAAAAAAACAAAGAGCGCTAAGAATAGCACTACTGCCCTTAAAAGGTTTCGTTTTGCAATTCCGATTATTATTTTCAACAATACATACTGCTCCTGTTGGGATTTTGTAAAAATAAACATGTATCTTATGACGTGATACTATATCAAATTTATATCAGCAAAGAACCGTAGAAAAGCTGCACTAAACAAATACACAACCATCGCCGGATCAAGCAATATTCAATTCAAACAACAGTAACGTAAATAAGAATGGTTTATTTGCAAAGAGTTGTGTTTCAGTTATCAAGAATGTATATACACAATCTAAAAATTGCAACTAACCTAACAATCAATAACAATATACCACCTCTTTGTATTGCCTCGCCTGCTATGATATTTGCACTTAGTTATCTACGGTTCGCTCATTATATGTTGGTCACTACAGCGTTTTTACGGTTCTACTCTGCTTCTAATATCAATTGGTTGGTAATTCGAGGTCCCGCATAATAGAAATTCTTCAGTAATTTCACTGTTTAACGCAAAATATTGCCTTTTGACGTTTTTTCATTGCTTTGACGATAAACGTGATTGCCATGTAGGTATATTAAATGTGATAAGATAGAAAATAATACCCAAACGTAGAAATACGACATTGAATGTTTAACATCGTTGTCTTTTAAACATTGAAGTGAAAACATCGATGTTTGTCCATCACAGTCCGTGGAAATGATAACTACAAGATATTTATCTGCGCGCGTCATGATGACATTATGAGCATCAGTTTGAATGTCATGCTGATATACCTACTTTATGAAACTGAGTACTATAATGAAATCATTATGGCTATCAGTACTATACTTTATAGTATTCTTAAGAAATAAGTTACTAATGAAATTGCTAACAGAGCATACTCGCTGTTCTCGTTAAAAAATCAATTACTTTCTTAATTTTTACGAGCAGATAAAATTTTGTATGCGATTCGTATCGTAACCAATCATTATGGGACACGCCGTGTTATCCGACTCGACCGACGCCGCGTCTGATAATCTTGATGACTAGTACCATAACGATATGCGTTACGGTTCTTGTAACATAAATAACTATTACAGCACCGTCCAGGTACGTGTTTCGATCGATTAATCAAATGGCAACATAGAAAAGTTAATTTCCTTCCAGCCTATTATTGAGTGAAAATCCTACTTTTAAGCAGGGTTGGTGTTGGAGCTTCCAGGCATGCACCCTAGTAAGGGAGGGGTGAGCGCGGCAGGGCGGCTCCAGGTAGTTTTAAGTAAGAAGTAGTCGTTAAGTAACTGTACATAGTTAAGGACGGTCTCGTACCAGTTCGCAGCACATCAGCTGAGAAACATAGCCCAAATCAACGGCACATCGGCTGTAAAGGGTTAATAAAGTTTCTGTAATATACTGGTGCTTTTTTATTTACGTTATCGAATAACAAACATTAACATTTGGTCCTTCGACCCGGATCACCGGTAAATTAATTTAAAAAGTGTGTTCGTTCGTCGAAATTCCTGGAAATCGAGCTCCATCAGCCGCACAACAGCAGCACCAACGAGGGACGTTTTCCTATTGCACATCAGCAGCTTCAAGACGACGACTCCGATCAAATTCTCTGCATATCAGCAGCATCAAGGCCAATTACATCAACTACACATCAGTAGAAAAACGGAGGGCATTAGGTCAAACAGGTCAGTGATCCTTTCCATAACTCTATTTCACCCGTCCTATCATCGGAGAGTGTATATCTTTGTCGCCGTTCAGTCAATTCTAATATTTAATTGAAATGGCGGCGGAATTAGGAACCTTGATTCACAAACGGGGTCATGTTAAGGCTAGATTGATAAAAATAGCAAATTTTGTAGGTAATTTTGAACAAGGGGATAATGTTAATCAGTTGAAGGTACGACTTCCCATGTTAAAGGAGATTAACGATCAGTTTAATAGCTTGCAAATGGAAATCTTAATGATTAATCCAGATTTGTCAGAAAATGATGATCAGGATAACTTTGACACGCTGTATTTTAATACAGTATGCGCAATTCTTTGGAAGATCATACCGGTTCTGCGTCACAGAGAGTTCCTGCAGAAAATTCGCGTGAATCGCAATTTAATATCAAATTACCAATTCTAAATTTGCCTGAATTCTCCGGAAGGTATTCAAATTGGAGAGCTTTTTATGACACCTTTAAATCGCTAATCCACGATAACCACAAATTAAATGATTGTGAACGTTTTCACTATTTAAAATCCTGCCTTAAGCAAGAACCTCTGCATGCAGTTGATGCATTGCCTGTATCACAAGCTAATTATACCTCTGCTTGGGAAATTCTAAAACGAAGGTATGAAAATAAAAGGTTAATCATACAAGAACATGTTCAGTCTATATTAAAATTGTCAGTTATTTCTAGACCATCTCATACTTTGCTGCGCCAATTGGTAGACAAGGTAAACTCAAACATGGCAGCATTAAAGGTTCTAAATTTACCTGTTGATTCTTGGGATGCACTTATTGTTCCAATTTTGAGCGAAAAATTAGATTATACCACTAACAAAGAGTGGCAATCGTGTCTAAATAGCGAGATTCCAACTTTAAAGGAATTTATAACATTTTTAGACAAACGATGCGAAGTACTCGAATCGTTAAGCTCTTTAACAAGGCCACATCAGGCGAATCCATCAAACAAAGTAAGCTTAAGGGAAAAACCACCTCGTCATGCTTCATACTTGAATATCAACAAACCGTCGTGCTTTCAATGTAAACGCAATTCGCACAACATATATCAGTGTTTAGAATTTTTAAAATTAAGTGTTCCCGATCGCCTTAAGCAAGTCGAGAAATTCGATTTATGCTCAAACTGTCTCAGAAATAATCATAAAACAAATGATTGCCGATCGACCTTAAAGTGCCGCGAATGCAAACAAAGGCATAATAGTTTGTTACATGTAGTTCAAAATGTTACAACGTTAGCAGAGGTTAGCAGTGCCTCTCAATTGAATGAATCGGAAATAGTGCCATCAACATCAATGATATGTTCAAACAAGGACATTAATACGATTGTATTGCTATCAACCGCTTTAGTCAATGTCAGAGATAGCAAGGGAAACTTGCACGAAGCTAGGGCACTTTTAGATGTAGGTTCTCAAAGTAATCTCATAACTGAGAACTTAGCAAAAAAATTATCTCTGAATCAAGTGAACACAAATATTACAATTGCGGGTATTAATCAAGGTCTCAGTTACGTCAAAAAAATGGTAGAAGTCTCTGTCAAGTCCCGTCATAATAATTTCACTGCAGAAGTGCAATGTCTTATAGTACCGCAAATTGCACAAGATATTCCGTCGCGATCATTCAGCAGGGCCATGGTTCAAATCCCCGTAAATCTCAATATTGCTGATCCATATTTTAACCAAGCAGGCCCCATAGATTTATTGCTAGGTGCCGGGCTATTTTGGGAAGTTCTATGTGTGGGCCAAATACGAACGAACAACCATCAACCTTTCTTACAGAAATCGCATTTTGGATGGCTAATCGGGGGCTCAATAGAATTTGCTTTAAGTACCACAAGAACTTCGTGCAACCTGAGTACCGCAAGCAGATTAGAAAATAGCTTAACTAAATTCTGGGAACTTGAACAATACTCATGTCAAAGACACTTGTCTGCTGAAGAAATAAATGTGGAAAACCACTTTAGGAGCACTTTTCATCGGGATGTAAATGGTCGGTTTGTAGTAAGACTTCCGTTTAAAAACGATAAGCTGGCCTTGGGCGCGTCTTACCAAAATGCGTTAAAGCGATTTTATAATTTACAGCATAAGTTAAACTGTAAGCCAGAAATAAAGCAGCAATATATGGATTTTATGACGGAATACAAGCATTTAAATCACATGGAATTGGTTCCGGAACATCAATTAAACGTGCCGAGTTGCTATCTTCCTCATCACGCGGTGTTTAAGGAATCTAGTTCAACCACCAGGCTAAGAGTGGTCTTTGACATGTCGGCGAGGACTAGCAACGGGTCGAGTTTAAGCGACAATTTAATGTGTGGACCAGTGATTCAACAAGATTTATTTTCAATTTTGACGCGATTCAGGACCTTTCAATATGCGTTAACGGGCGACATAGCAAAAATGTATCGCCAAATACAAATTCATCCGCAGCAGGCTGATTATCAAAGAATATTATGGCGAAATAATTCCAATGAACCCCTTCAAACATACAGGTTGCTTACACTTACATATGGTACGAAACCAGCCAGTTACATCGCAACTCGATGTTTGCAAGAACTAGCTTTACAAAATCAAGTTAATTATCCTCTAAGCAGTAAAATTATAGGTCGCGATTTTTATATGGACGATCTCATTACGGGCGGGAATGAATTAAATGCGCTAATAACGCTAAAGGATGAAATAATTGACATTTTGGCACAAGGGGGGTTCGAATTGCGTAAGTTTGCTTCAAATGAAAAACAAATCCTTTCGGGAAGTAGTGGTATAAGGCCAGATAGTGTAATTAATTTAGATAAGAATGGAGAAACTAAGACGCTAGGATTAATTTGGAATTGTGATGGTGATTTTCTAAAATACGAAATTAAAACACACACACTATGTAGTAAAATTACTAAACGTTCGATTTTATCCTCGATAGCTCAGATTTTTGATCCTTTAGGTCTTATAGCACCAGTATCGATGAAAGCAAAGATTATAATGCAAAAAATATGGTTATTGAAAATAGCTTGGGATGAGAGCGTACCCATGGATATTCATTCGACGTGGACTGAATTTTTAAGTCAACTGTCTTATTTAAACGATTTACAAATCAATCGTAAAGTAGTGTCGTGTTTTCCTTTCAAATCAATAGAAATCCACGGCTTTTGCGATGCCTCAAAATTAGGTTTCGGAGCTGCGATATATATTAAGACAATAGGCACTAATAATGAACATAGTTCTCAATTATTGTGTGCCAAAAGTAGGGTTGCGCCGCTGAAAACAGTCACAATATCGCGGCTAGAGCTATGCGCTGCTTTATTGTTAGCTAAATTAATGGATAGCGTTAAGAAAACGCTTAATTTAGACATTAAAAGGGAATATTGTTGGACTGATTCGACTATTGTATTAGCGTGGTTAGCGACAGAACCTAATACGTTAAATACTTTCGTCGCAAATAGGGTGTCTGAAATTCAGTCGTTATCTCAAATAGAAAATTGGAGCCATATAAGGTCGCGGGATAACCCTGCAGATGTTGTTAGTAGGGGTCTGCTACCTAGAGAATTAATCACCGATCGAACGTGGTTCTTTGGTCCGACGTGGTTGAATCAAGAATACCAACAACCAACTTTAGAGATAGGGAATGTTGAGATTATAGAGAAACGCAAGAAGGTTATAGCCTTTACAACAATGAATGTAGAGACGCAGTTCATTCAAATTTTCATCTTTTTCCAAGCTACAGCGCGTGCTAGCCTACTGTTTTAGATTTATTCAAAATTGCAAAAACAAGACAGATGCAAAATCAGGGCCGCTGGCATCTAATGAACTGCAAAAGGCTACGTTTGCTTTAGTTCGCATTGTACAACAGCAGGCATTTGCAGCTGAGAGATGGCAATTAAATAAAAACGAGGTAGTGGACAAATGTAGCCCATTAGCTTCTTTAAATCCCTTTGTAGGCGACGATGACTTAATAAGGGTAGGTGGTCGACTAAGAAATGCAGCTATATCGAATGATGTAAAGCATCCCATAGTTTTGCCTAAAAATCATCAATTGACCAGATTGCTTATTATCAGTGAACATGAGCGTCAATTGCATGCAGGGGCGCAAGCTACATTAGCGGCATTAAGGCAGACATATTGGATTATAGCGGCAAAAGGTGTCATAAGGCAAATCATTCATAAATGTATGAGATGTTTTCATGCAAAGCCCCGTACTATTGTGCAGAAAATGGGTGATCTTCCCAAAGATCGGTTGCAATTAACACGTCCTTTTTTAATATCAGGAGTGGATTACGCAGGACCCATTTTGGCCAAACAGGGTCGCGGACGCGGTAAAAGAACCATAAAAGTTTACATTGCGTTATTTGTATGTTTTGCCACTAAGGCAGTGCATTTGGAGGTAGTGAGCGATTTAACATCAGCATCGTTTTTAAGTGCGCTTAAACGATTTATCGCAAGACGTGGTCATATATCACGCATATATTCAGATAATGCGTCTACCTTCATAGGAGCCAAACGCGAATTGGCTGATTTGGCCCAATTTCTTAAAAATTCTAACTTTCAAAATGAATTGATAAGCACATTAGCTGCTAAAAATATCGAGTGGAAATTCATAGCACCTCGTGCGCCGAACATGGGGGGTTTGTGGGAATCAAATGTTAAGGCGATGAAATATCACTTAAAAAGGGTTATAGGTAACGCGCTATTAACATACGAAGAATTATACACTCTCCTTACCCAAATCGAAGCTTGTCTAAATTCCCGACCCCTCACCCCGCTGACCTCTGATCCTAATGACTTGGCCGCACTGACTCCTGGTCATTTCTTGATCGGGGAACCGTTGATGACAATGGTGGAACCCGATACAACCCATTTAAAATTAAATTGCCTTTCACGGTGGCAAAGAGTGGAGCAACTTCGGCAACATTTTTGGAAAAGGTGGCATAGAGAATATCTGCTTCAACTGCAACAGCGTTCCAAGTGGCGACAAAGGGCGCTCGAAGATATTCGTATAGGAAGAATGGTCATCGTGGCAGAGGACAACGTACCACCTCAACAGTGGCTCTTGGGGAGAATAATTGAGCTTCATCCAGGGGCTGACCAATTAGTGAGAGTGGTAACGGTAAAAACAGTGCGCGGAGTGTTGCGAAGGCCTTTAAATAAATTGTGCTTTTTGCCTCTAAATGAGTAAACATAAACGATTTGTGTATTAGTAATAGTGGTATATATTGTTTAATTGTAAGAATCATTGTATATTGTACTTTAGGTGTAGGAATTGGTTTATACAGTCTTTATTACGTTATTGTACATAATATTATTAATTGTTCTTGTTTCGAAGCCTAAAGGACTTCAAAGGGGGCGGTATGTTGGAGCTTCCAGGCATGCACCCTAGTAAGGGAGGGGTGAGCGCGGCAGGGCGGCTCCAGGTAGTTTTAAGTAAGAAGTAGTCGTTAAGTAACTGTACATAGTTAAAGACGGTCTCGTACCAGTTCGCAGCACATCAGCTGAGAAACATAGCCCAAATCAACGGCACATCGGCTGTAAAGGGTTAATAAAGTTTCTGTAATATACTGGTGCTTTTTTTATTTACGTTATCGAATAACAAACATTAACAACACCTGCGGTGTTTTGTATCATATTATCTTTTCAGTGTTCTGCCAGTGCACGTACAAGCAGCTGTAAAAGAATTTAAAAACTTACAAGAGACAAGAAAGAAAGTGAAAATGGGTCACGGAAATTTGATCGGACAGGCCACAATAAAAGCTTTCAAGTCAGAAGATGACGTTGTACAACAAGATCAAGCGCAAGTAACTCTCGTAAATACAGGGTGTTACAAAAATGTTGGGCTGGCTATACATAGACGGTTTCTACAACTAAAAATAAGCAAATAAGTTTATATAAACATATGTCCCAATTCAAAATATTGAGGATCTTCAACGTAGAGTGGAATATGGATGGATGCCAGCAAATTCCAATTACAACAGGAATTTTTGAGAGCGTGAGGCAGTCCATGATACGACGAGCTCAGCGATGTGTTGCTGCCCGTGGAGGTAATTTTGAACATTTGTTATGATTTACATTAAACACTCCCGTTTTCTGTAACCTTTTTTAAATAAAAAAATGAAAAACTTCAAGTGGCTGTAATTCAGTAACGAACCATTTTAGGACATATGTTTATTTAAACTTTTTTGCTTATTTTTAGTTGTAGAAATCGTCTATGTATAGCCAGCCCAACATTTTTGTAACACCCTGTATATTGGGCAAGCTGTATTTGAGTTGTGGATATTTATTAAACCTGCCCTGTGATTTAATTTTTTACTATAGTTGTGTAAATAACACGATAACTCTTCGCCTAAAAGATGATAAACATTTTCCATACAAAAAAGTGATTTTCGACATGGAGTCAATTCATCAAGTGGAAGATTTTATAAACAAAGTAAAACCTCCGGAAAAGCCGCGGTCTAACACATACCAGCATGACGGTAACGTGTAAGTAGGTAATTCAACTTTTTCTTTTGCAGGACTTTGTCGTCTGTCGACTCTAATGACTCTGGTAGAAGCGGAACTGGACGGGTTAACAATTCTTTTGAATCAGACGATCCATCGAGTAATTACACCAGGAATTTTTGAGCGCGTGAGGCAGTCCATGATACGACGAGCTCTGCAGAGTGTGTGCTGCCCGTGGAGGTCATTTTGAACAATTGTTATGATTTACATTAAAAACTCCCGTTTTCTGTAACCTTTTTTAAATAAAAAAATGAAAAACTTCAAGTGGCTGTAATTCAGTAACGAACCATTTTAGGACATATGTTTATATAAACTTTTTTGCTTATTTTTATTTGTAGAAACCGTGTATGTACAGCCAGCCCAACATTTTTGTAACACCCTGTATATAACAGTAAAATTGTATTTAGAACTTAAGAATTACTATTAATTATCAAAATTCAATAGTGATCTGAGTACTCGGCGAGTTTTGAATATTATATTTAAAAATCCTACCTTTTTGGTTTAATTTAACATTGGGGTTGTAATTTAGGGAATTTGGGTTTAAAAAGTTATTAAAAGTTATCTGAAACAAACAAGTCTATCCTTACGTCAAAGAAACGTCATTGTACATATATAACTGTCATTGATATATGTAAAGTATCAATAAGGGGCCTGAAAAGAAACTATAATAATCACTTTATTGTAATTGATTATTTCAGTAATTATATATACTTGTTATTAAAGAACACCATTCAGCTGAGGGTAAGGGGTTTTCTAATCAGTTCTACTGACTAGCCGGAGCAATATTAAATTAGTTATCAAAGTTATAACTTGACAAGATTTGTGTGTCAAATATTGACATTTATGAGGTAAGTTAATATAATTTATCACACAAATTGTAAGAAATATTACAAGAGTTCCCCAACTTTTAACTTAGTCCTAAGAATTTCTTAAAACAGAATTAAATTTGACTGGCGCGCATGTGGTAGTAGCCGATAAGGCGGCAAAATTTGAATGATAGGTACTATAAACAGAATATTTTTGAAAAGCAAAAATTATTGTTAAAAGTGCATCATTGTGATCTATAATCTTCAAAAGTAATTAGAGAAGTACTGAGGCGTCTGAATTATTATAAAATAGAGGTAAACTTAACATTCTTCCTAAATGCGATATGGCTAGGCACATTTAATATTTGGAAAGTTTATTATTCATTCGAAATTGCAGACAAATCCACTTATTTGCTGTTTAACAAGCCTTTTTTGTAAATGAGCAGCAGCACCTAGTATTCCATACACTGCAAGTAAAAGTTTCCGCCTCTTCAAAGGCAAAATTTTGCCCATTTTAAAAGTTTTTACAACTTATTAACAGAACCAACTACAACAAGAAACGGAATACGTAGCGGATTTTTTGCATTTAAGATTAAATGAATTTATAAAAGGCGCGATTTTACACACACATTTGCGCAATGCGCGTGCGCTGACGTAAACTTCCTAACCCAAAATATGTCTGTATAAACATCTGTTTTTCTTCTTAAGACTAGTGCTGAGGTAGGACTAATACTAATACTAAGACTAGGGCTAAGAAAGCTGTATAAACCAGCCTTTAGTCCCATCGTTGACACCTTTATGCTGAAATTAGAAGATGGGGCACAATTTGGCTCTGTAGCTGCCAAAAGCAATTTTGTTGAGACTATCACCACAGTATATATATCGAGAGATCAAAAAAAAAACTGTTCCTCAGCGGGCAGTGGAAATTCAACGTATGAATAATATGTTGGTGACACTGTACGTCAATGTCAAATTCGAGGTTATCAGGTTAGGTTTTCCGTCAGTTTTGACACAAAATGACACAAACCTTAACCTGATAACCTCGAATTTGACATTGACGTACAGTGTCACCAACATATTATTCATACGTTGAATTTCCACAGCCCGCTGAGGAACAGTTTTTTTTTGGATCTCTCGATATTTGTAAACAAACCCAGTAGCGAAACTCAGGATTTGTGAATTTCATGCGCTTGTCCCAAAATATACCGCTTAGAATATGGCCGCACTTCAATCAGCTGTCTCGTGTTTTGGTTTGAAGTGTTCTTTCGCGTGTTGAAAACTTTGAGTGTGGTTATTTTTTAAATTCGTACCTAGTAAGTATCTAGATTTGTTAAAATGCTTAAAGCCGGGGGCTACGTGTGTGCATATAAGAATTGCAAGTCAGCACAGAAGTTTAAATCACCAGAAATAAGTTTTTTCAGTTTCCCAAAAGATCCAGAAAGGTAATTGAAACTTTGAAATTTAATTATACCATAAACAAATATGGTTTTAATTCTTTTAGGTCTAAGTTATGGCTAGAGAGCTGCAAGTTTTCCTTTACAATTTTTAATTAAGCTTTTCTGTAGAATGCGACTTTTTTATTTATTAAAGTTTATAAATAGGCATTTTAAAACCCAAAAAGGCTGTAGAAAACTGCAGATATTGGCTCAAAATTAAGGCATTTTGTAAAGTGAGAGATTGTTTATAGTTTGCAAAGTTTCTTTATTGTAAAGTTAGTTATAATAGTTGATTACCAGACAGACGAAGACAAGTACAGCCTGTTTGATTTGTAAAATTGTATCTAATTTATAAGGTTTCATTAAAACCCTTTAATTTTAATAAACCTCCCAAAAATATTTATGAATTGATTTTTGTGTTTGCATTGTTATTTTTTTTATTCTACCCCTAAGTACTATGAAGTAATATTTGAATTTCGCGTCAATACTACTAAGTACTATGCTAAGTACTACAGCTAGGAATATGGCCGCCGCATTCAGGGTCACAGAAATCGCATACCTGAGATCAAAGGTGCCGACAGAGAGTTTCGCTACTGGTGAAGTATATATAATGTGCTATCACCTTGTACAGGTAAAATCATCATCAACAGTTACTAATTTTTTACAAGTGGCCAGAAAGAAAAATATAAAGTAGGTATGTATAAAAATTAATTTATGAAATGTTTTATGCGTAAGAGGTTATTCTTTATGTGTCCACTTGGTTTTTTTACAAATGAAATTATTTTGTACTAACTGTTTTTTTTTTTGAAGTAGTGATTCAGGAAAGTCTGAGGGATCATAAATTGAGTACCTAATTATAGTGCATTTTGTAAGTAAATAAATAAATACATAACAAAATTATTTTGCAGATTTTTATATAAATGGAGAAAATTATGAAGTAACCATTCCGAAAAAAAGATTACCCAGGATCAAAATAGTTGGACTAAGCGAAAAATTGTCATTTGAAGCCATAGAAGATAAAATAAGAAGTCAAAATAATTATTTAGATGTGCAAGAAGCTGACTTTAAAGTAGTACATATTAAAGAAAATAAAAGTAAAGCTGGAAGAAAATATTATACGGTGTATGCAGAAGTTAATGCAATGGCGTACAGGTTAATGATGAGAGAAGAAAAATTAAATATTAGTTGGGATAGATGCAGAATTTACGATGCTGTAGAGGTCACCAGGTGTTTTTCGTGCAGTGGATTTAATCACAAAGCCAGCGAATGTAAGTCAAATAAAGCTTGCCCAAAATGTTCAGGGTCACATCTATTGAGTGAATGTCGAGCGACAGATAATGACCTAAAATGTGTAAACTGTGCACATGCTGTGGAAAAATTGAGAATGAAATTAGACACAAATCATCCAGCGTGGAGTACCGACTGTGCAGTTTATAAACGTAAATTGGAACAAGCCAGAAGCAAAATTGATTTTTAGAGTAGGCGAAAGAAGTTCTGAAATCATATATTTTAATTCCCAAAGTATGTTAAAACATATAGAAGAATTGGAAATTTTAATCTTATGGAGGCGCCCAGCGTTGCTATTCTTAAGTGAAGCTCGCATTACAGATGAAATAGAGGATTGTGAAATACAGTTTCCAGGATATAGTACAATAAGGTGTAATTCTACAAGTCGAAAGACCGGGGCCGTAGTTATAGTGTTGAAAAACAATATCGAATTTAGGGTAATATCGAATATCACATATAACAAGAACTTATGGCTACTTTCAATCTACATATCAAAAGGGTTTCATCAAGGTATGTACACGGTAGTGTACCACTCTCCGAGCTCAAGCGATGGTGAATTTTTAATGAAATTTGAAGAATGGTGCGACGAATATGTAGCAGACCGCAGCAAACATTTAATTTTAGGTGATTTTAATATTGACATGTCCAAGGACACTTTCTATGCGAAACGTTTAACAAATCTAATTCAACATCTAGGTATGAAACAATTAGTTCGCGATTGTACACGGGTGACTGCAACTTCGAACACATTAATAGATTTGGTAATAACTAACATTTCGAATTTAAATGTGGATGTCCTAGATACACCGAAAATCACTGACCATTCCTGTATAGAGGTGAGGTTTCGCAAACAATGCATAACCAGCGAGTTCAAATCGGTTCGTAGGAAATTCTTTGATGACTATTCACAAAATGGTTTATTAAATAAATTGGCTAAGCATAATTACGATATGAGTAAAAATGTACATATTGCAGCGGCAGGCATTGTGCACTCTTTGCATAATTGCTTAGCTGACCTCATTACATACCGCATTAGCAAGGTAAAAAACTCTTGCCCATGGTTTTCCGCAGAGTTGCATCAATTACAGAAATATCGGGACACGTTATACAAAAAGGCTAGATTATCTGCAAATGCAAATGATTGGAAACACTATAAAGAAATTAGAAACAAATATAGCAACTTGATTAAAGAGAAAAAAAATTGCTACTATGAAAAGAAAATTAAAGAAAGTCAAGGCGACTCAAAAAATATGTGGCAAGTTATTAAGCATATCGTTAAGAAGCCGGAAGCAGAGTGTACACCGAAAAACATTGTATGCCAAGGAGTAGAAGTAACCGATTCCAAAGAGATAGCTGAAAATTTTAACCAATACTTCATAAATAGTATTGTCGACATAAATCGTGATATACTAAACACCGATTTTGAAGAGGCATTCATACCTGATCCTGTTAACATCTTTAAATTTAAGGAGATTTCTGTAATCGATCTTGAGAAAACAATTACGAGCATAAAAAGAAAGGGTAGCACGGATGGCATTTCTGTTAAGGTTCTAAGAGATGCATTGCCAATTATAGGAAATCCTCTGGTAAAACTAATAAATGAGTCGTTAAAGAGTGGAATTTTCCCAGATTCCTGGAAGAAATCCAAAGTAATTCCTATCAGAAAAATTGTGGGTACAAAGAAATGTGAAGAATTTAGACCAATTAATACGTTGCCGGTGTACGAACAAATTTTAGAAAAAATTGTCAAAAACCAATTGCAGGAGTTTATCGAAGCAAATAAGATTATAAGTGGCAAACAATCCGGATTCAGAAGCAAACATTCTTGTGAAACGGCATTAAATCTAGTCCTAGCAAATTGGAAAAGTGAACTTGATCAACAGAAAACTGTAGTGGGAGTGTTTCTAGATTATAAGCGTGCTTTTGAAACAATCGATAGGGAAAAATTAATTACAAAATTGGACAAATATGGAATACAGGGAATCGAGAAACAATGGTTCGAGAGTTATCTATCTTCGCGAACCCAAACAACTGTGTATAATGAAGAGGAATCGACGGAAATTCTTAACACATTGGGGGTTCCTCAGGGATCCGTATTAGGTCCATTGCTATTTCTACTGTACATCAATGATCTGGAAATAAATATTAAACACTGCTCGCTAAATTTGTTTGCTGACGACACATTAGTTTGGGTAACTGCGGAAAATACTACTGATGCCGTCAACAAAATAAATACAGATCTTGAGATGATATCAAAGTGGTTACAAATAAATAAACTAAAATTAAATATTGCCAAAACAAAGTGCATAATCGTATCAAATAAAATTAATAGTGAAAATATAACTGTTAAAGTAAAAATAGACGGTCTAGAAATAGAACAAGTGCCTGAAATTAAATATCTGGGAGTTATTATAGATAATAGACTTACTTTTCGTAGTTATATAAATTTTATCATTAAGAAAGTCGCTAAAAAAATTGGATTTTTGGGGAGAATAGCCAGTAAACTAAGTATTAATGCTAGAATTCTAGTCTATAAAACCATTATTGCGCCACACTTTGATTACTGTGCAAGTATCCTGTTTCTTTGTTATGAATCGGATTTACAAAGGTTGCAAAAACAACAAAACAGAGCGATGCGAAATATTTTACGATGTTCTAAATATACGAATATTAAGTTAATGCTGAATACGTTACAGTGGCTAAGTATCAAACAACGTATTTATTTTAATACGTTGGTTTTGATTTACAAAGCTGTTAATAATTTATTACCAAATTATCTGTCTGATCAATTGATACTAAATGCTGACGTTCATCAATATAAAACAAGGAATCGATTTGATTTTAGGCTGCCTAAATTAAATAAAGCGAGTACACAAAATTCTCTGTATTACAAGGGACTAAAAGTCTATAATTCGCTTCCACAAGATGTAAAACAAATGACAAATATTTATAGTTTTAAAAAATATTTAAGCAGCTTTGTTAAACAATACTATTAATTTTAATGTTATTAATGATAAATAAGTTAAGATATATAATAATAACGATTCTATGTACTAGTATATTACACTAAATAAACTTAGTTACTTAATTACTAAATTAGAAACAGGTCGAAATAATGCCTTAAAATTTTAACTTTTTAATATGCTTTAAAAACAGGGCAGAATCCTTAAAAGTATTGTGTGCTAAAGAGGCCTTACTAGTGGTAACTGATTTTCGACGATCGATGACAGCAAAAAATGTGACAGTCAATTTAAATGCAGAGGTTACTAGGCTACTCTAAAAGTTGAGTAGAAAAAGTAATGGCATTAACACAACTATACTAAATCTAATAATAAAACATACAACTTGTATATTTAACCATTACAATAAACGTTATCGCTGAGGGATCCAGCTGGCCCGTTACACATAGCATAATTCTTGGGCGTTGTAAATCAGGAATTAAAGATCACAACTACTTTTTATATTCCATAAAAAAAAATTAAATCCACCGTAGAAGTTACGTAAACTATTACGAAACATTTTTCTGAATTTTAAAATATTATTTTCTACAATTACATGTTTTGCCTAGTTGGGCACTTTCTACCAATGACTTCCGCTCTGGAAGTTTTTTTTTTGAGTTTTTATGAGCCTTTAGTTAGCCCGAAGAATTTTATTAAAAACCCGAAGCCCGCAGAATGATTGCCAAACCCGAAGTCTTCGTTTTGTGCACGAGGGTTAAAAATACCACGTTTTAAATTTGGCCTTGCCGTCAATGCTAATTTTTTGCCTTAAATGGGGCGCTACCAAATTATGATTTTTTACTTCCTTTTACTACTATAAAGGAAGTATTGGATTCACCCCAAAAATTCGAAATTGAGTTTTCAACAGATCTTCACGTTTTAGAGTCCCCTGATCCCAAAAAACATATTTTTTTTCATTGGTCTGTCTGTCTGTCTGTGTGTCTGTGTGTCTGTGAACAGAATATCTCAAAACGAAAAGAGGTATGGCATTGAAACTTCATATATAAGTTTTGTGTACTATGTAGATGAGACAGCAAGCTTTTGAAGAAAATCGCATACCCGGAAGTAGGTGTTTACTCTTGTGATTTTTCAGTTTTTTCGATTTTTTCAAAAACGGCTCTAACGATTTTTTTTAAACTTACATTTTTCTTACATTTTTAATGTGTATTGATGTGAGATAGGTGATTTTCCAGTTGAATACTTCTAAAGTGGGTTTCTTTTGTTTTTTTTTCTATTTTTTTTTATTAACTCCTATTTTAAATAAAACACCCGGTATATTATTACATTTTTGAATTCACCTTAAAATTCTAGAGAAAATTTGTCTCTTCAACTAACACTCGATTTTGTACCGTTTTTGTAGAATTTGTAATTTTTGAAATTTTTAACAAATGCTTAAAAATTAAAAATGAAATTTTTGACTAATTATAAGATCACTGTAAAAGGAAGTTGTGTGAGTGTATCACACCAGATTTTTAAAATACGGTTCATGCAAATCTAAAATTACACAAAAAGACTGTATTTAAGCTGATTGGTCGATATGACATGTGTGCTTCGATTTGTGGAATTGCATAAGTATATCGAAAGGTGCACAACCACGCCATCGATCGATACATTGTCTGGGTTTTTGAAGGACATTTATTAGCTATACATTTAAGAGAAAAATATTTTATTTGACTTTCTTAATACAAGTCAGATGTACCTGTAATTACGAAATAATAGTAAGTTATTATACAAGGCAATAAAGTTAAATTTTATCCACGAGTGAATCGTTTAACGTGGAGACGTTAATGATTCAAGAGTGGATAGTAATAACTTTATCGTCTTGTATATAGTTATTAATGATACGAGTGCGAAAACACAAGCTTAAAGTTCGAGGGTGTTGTTATGCAACGAGACGCAGCCGAGTTGCATAGACACCCGAGATAATTTAAGCGTTCTCGCAAGAGTGTCATTCAAATTTTTTTCTGTTGTTCAACCACGTTGGTCACGAGTCGCTATGGATATGTTGTTTATTTTATAAAGGAAAATGTCAAAGTCAAATCAAATTCCTGGAAATATTTTAAAGAAATAGAATCTATTGCGAGAAAATTTGTTGCCCGTGAAGTCTAAAGCTGCTTACGAGAAGGTTTATTAAAATTTCTGCCATTGGTGAGAAGATAACAAAGTCTTCTCGGTAACAGAAGAGGTAATTCTTGCCTATTTAGACGAGAAGGTAAGTCTGCGATTATTTTCATTTCCATTTATATAATTCATTTGATTTGCAGCAAGAAACGTCACATGCTTCACTTTGGCCGCATTATTCGATGCTGAAGTCATCCTTAAAAGTGAAAGAAAACCTGCGCATTGAGCAGTTTGGGAATGTAATTGCTTGCCTTAAACAAATAAATGTAACACTTCAAGATACCAAAACGCATTTAATACACCATTATTATTGCTATATTTGTTTCGTTTTAAAATTTTTAAAACACGTTGTTCCGGGAAACGTGTTTTAAGCTACTGTTTTTATTCTAGGATTTAGATATTAAAAAGATGACTTAAAATATGGCCAACAGAAAAATACAATTTTGTTTTCTATAGCAAGAACTTTAACAATTTCAAACGAAAATAAGGTAAGTCAATCACATTTTAAAATCTCAGAAGCTAGATTGGGTTGCTAGGATAATACGAAGCTGTAATATTTAATTTAAATAAAAGTTAGAAAATTAAATTACTTTATCTACCCTTGATGTTAAAGTGCTACTTTATCTACCCTTGCTGTTAAAGTAACACTTGACCTTTTGTTCTGAGTCGATTAAAGCACACTTCAACATTTGCTATAGAAAAAAGTTTATTTTTAAAAAGTCGTATTTCCCGACTGAATAATTTAACTTGTATGAGAAGCCTGTAATTGTTTTTTTGTCTTAGTGCAAAAAAATCTGTATGAAATGTATTTTTATCTACGACCACCACTAAAAGTAGGCCTTTTAGCGCTAGCTTGTTTCAATAAAAGTGACGTTTTATAGTTTACCGTGGTTAAAGAAATCAGCTGTTTACTTTTAGCCCATGTGCTAAAAGTGAAGTGAGGTTATAAAACTACAATTTCGAACTGGAAGTGAAGTTGTAAAGTTATTGTAGTTGCTTCTTGCGTTACAGCTAAAGTGTTTTTGAAATAATTAAAGCGTTATGTAATGAATACAGTCAGATGTGGAGTATTAATAATTACATTTCGTAACTGGCTTCGCAAACATTCGCCCGCGCGGCATGGCCTACTGTTTATTATGACATAAATTAGAAGTGTCATAGATACAAACCTTTGTTAAATCGATATTTATGGATTAATAACAGTAAAATTAAGGTCGTAGATAAAATATTGTATGCAACGTGTCAACTTTTAGCACTTGTTGCATAAATAGCTATTATGAACATCAGCCTTCAGAAATGTGTGTAAAATATTAATATTTGTAAGACAATTTTAAAATGCCTTTCCTTATTACTAGTATAGCTAGAAAAAATTGAACTTTTGCGTAACACTTAACGTTAGGTATCTCAATAATTACAATATTGCATGTGCAATGTGGGTTTTAGATGGATATCAAAGTAAATAGGGGAAAAGGGGGCAGGTCCGGACATGGGGCACCTCCGGACAATTTAAATTTACCGCCAAGAAACAATACTAGAATAATCAATCCCTGGAAATCACATCTCAGCACCGTTCACAATAGTTGACAATAGGTCATGTGCCGTGAAAGTGCAAATTAAAAAAGTTATATGCCAAAGTGTTGAAAACTGACTTGTGATATAAGGTTGACGTGTGTACTAGTAAGGTCCTACACTTCAAGTTTTGAAACTCAGGTAAGAATTAATGGTTTCACTAAAAAGAGGGCGGATTTTTATGTACCTAACCTCACAAAACTATAACGGTTCCACGTGTTTGTAGATGTTGTAGCAATAAAATGCAATTATGTGCACCTGGGGCAAGTCCGGACAATTGATGTGGGGCAGGTTCGGACTGTCAGAATCTGCCCCACATTACGTGTCCGAAAGTACCCCATTGTGAAGCAACAGACGACAATCATTTCATATTTCATCCTTGTCACAAAAATGCAGATTTTATATCTGTTGTCGTATCTATCATTCATTCATACATTTGTGACGAGTAGTAATACGAGATGGCGATGGCTATAAATACTTCCTTTTTGTTTGCAGAATGGTGCGTACATACAAAAAAAAACGTCCCAACCGACCAGAAATTCCGAGTTTAGTCTTGCAGTACGAAATGTTATCAGCAGGACTATGTCTTTAAGAGCTGCTGCTATTACATTTAATATACCGAAATCTACTCTGTTCGATAGTGTCGTAAAAGCTAAAAAGAGTTTGAACGACAACGCCAGCGATTCAGGAAATGAGGTGGACGATGCAACAGAAGAGACTAGTGTATCAAAATATGCCACACGGCAAGTTTTTTCTCAAAATGAAGAAGCTGAGTTGGAGTTGTCTCTCAAAAAGTGTTCAAAAATATGTTACGGTTTGACATATAAACTCTGCCGTGAGTTGGCTTTTGAATACGCTACTAAGTTGGGTAAGAAATTTCCAAAAAATTGGGAGATTAACAAAAAAGCAGGCATTGACTGGATGCAATCTTTCATGAAACGTCATCCACGACTTTCTAACGGCAAACCCGAAAATACAAGCATAGCAAGAGCTTCAGCTTTTAACAGAGCTAATGTGGAAGAATTCTTCAATAATTATACGGAAGTGCAGGCTAAATATAATTTTTCACCTGACCGTATATGGAATATAGATGAAACGGGTGTTACAACCGTTCTCCAAGCACCCAGAGTTATAGCAGAAACAGGTTCCAAAACAGTAGGACAGTGTGTATCTGCCGAACGGGGATCTCTAGTCACAATGTGCGGAATAATTTCGGCTGTTGGTGGTTCAATTCCACCTCTTTACATTTTCCCTCGTATAAGAATGAAGGATCAGTTTTTGTACGGTGCTGTTCCAGGAGCCGTTGGATTTGCTGAGAAATCTGGATGGATGTCTGGAAATATTTTTCTAAAATTATTGGAGCATATAAAAAACCATACTAATTGCAACCTCTTGAATAGGATTCTCATCGTGATGGACAATCACGAGACACATGTCTCTTTAAAAGCCATTTTATATGCAAGAGAGCACGGGATTGTATTGCTGTCTTTCCCTCCGCACTGCACTCATAGGATGCAACCTCTGGACAAAGCAGTGTTTGGTCCTTTCAAATCTAAGTGCAAGGCATCTTTCAATGATTTCATACTGTCAAACCCTGGTAAACCGATTAACATTTATGATGTTGCTAAATTGACAGCTCTGCCATATTTGCAAACCTTCACTCCTTGTAACACTATTAGTAGTTTCAAGAGCACTGGGTTATGGCCTATTAACTCATTAATATATACAGATGATTTCTGCGCCTCGTTCGCTACAGATCGTCCTGTCACTGAAAACGGCGATAATGTGTTTTCTACAAACATTATTGATACCAGCATTGTTGAGTCCAATTTTGAGAATGAAGTGCAAAGCTCACCTCAAAGCCACGGGGTAGAAGCAATGGCCAGAGATATTTTGAAAGAAATTGTAGATGAAGCTACCAAACCCAAGATTAAAATACTATCTATTTTAAGTATTGTAAAACCAATCGATGTAAGACCATTACCTAAGGCTTGCCCTAGAAAAACCAACAGAAAATCGAAAGTAGGGAAATCAAGAGTCTACACCAGCACACCTGAAAAGAACAGAATTGACGAATTGGAAAGAATAAGACAGTCAAAATTGAAAAAAAGTGACACTAAGAGAAAATTGGTGGCAGAAATTACATCAAAGAAAACACAGAATGGTGAACAGACATTAAAATCAAAGAAAAAATACAAGAAGACTAAAGTGGTTCTAGATGATATTTCATCGTCAGATTCTGACATAGACTTGCCGTTAAATTGCACAGGCGCTGGGTTTAAAAACAATTTGTCTGATTCTGACATCGATTTAGATTTTGAAGATGATAATGCCCAGATTAATGAACTTTTAGATGATGAAAAAATCCTAAAGGATGACCATGTGTTAGTGAAGTTTGTAACAAAAAAACAAATTGTACATTATGTTGGAAAAGTAGTTGAAGTATTAGAAAATGAAGAATTTCAAGTAACATTTTTAAAGAAGTGTACGCAAGGATTTATATTTCCACAGGTTGAAGATATTTCCAGTGTTGAAAGAAAGGATGTTGTGTCAAAGTTGCCCAAACCCTCGACAACACCAGGAACATCAAGAATGGCATCCTATCTTCAATTTAATATCAGCTTTTTTGGTTACGATGTTCAGTAATGTTATAAAAACTAATTTTGTATTATTTCCTGCCTAATTATTTTTTTTTAAAAAGCATTTCTTAAAAAATTAAATTTGTCCGAAACTGCCCCGGCCATGTCCGAAAGTGCCCCATCATGGGGCAGTTCCGGACAATTTAATAATTTTGCAAAATAAATTTTTTCTGAAAAATTATTTATTACTTTTATTTAGATTTGACAGGAAAACATTAATTAAACACAGCTACAATTACTATAATTTTTGCAAATCTTTGTCAAAAATTAATGGAAATATAGCAGTTTGAAAAAACCTGTCCGGACCTGCCCCATTCTCCCCTAAATACCTATATTTCTTTTGTTGTTAGTGACGCAGAAATGTTACGATACAAAAATATATGCGTACCTACACAAGTACCTATAGCAAGTACAGCATACAAAACTACATAGCATTTACAAAACGTTTCAACATGTTTTACAAATATTCCATAATGGTATAGTAGGCGTTTCTAGGTAGAAATCATTTTTGGGTCGTTTTAAGTTGTTTTAAATTTTATATTGTTTTAAGGGAAAGCAGCAGCTTGTAAACATTCGAACCGTACTGAACATAAGAAAGTAAGTATTTCTATGCATTTCCCGCCTTAATAAATATATTAAAATTCAACATAAACATCAGAGATCTTCATTGAAAATAAGTACCTATAGATTTATTATGAAATGCACACAGAATCAAGTATTCTTAAGCCCAAGCTATCATAATTTTCTACAAAAATATGGCCTCGCCATAAGATCTCAAATCGCTCTAGTAAATTCGAGCAAAATTAGAAGCCGACGGCGCCTCCCGCCGTTTTTCGACCGGCGAGCTTGGGAAACGTTTTAGTACCTACTTATGTAATTTCGTGAAAAAAATTCCACAAAAAAAATTCGATTACATACATACCTACATTCAATAAAAAAATTATATTTTTTAAAACAGAATTAATGTTTAACTGAGTTGATTTTTTAATCATTATACTACTTGCAGTTTCTTTTAATCTTTTTAATAGCAGCAACTCCGGCATGAGATTCATGTTTTTATTTATATCATTAGTTGCCTCTTCAATTAAATCATGTTCGTTAAGGTCTTCAATGTCTTCGTTTTCGCCCAATGCCCACTCGGTTATTTGTTCACCAGTTAATTTATATGACGGTTCTATAGTATGCAATGATTTTTTAATTTCTTTCATATCAGCATCTACCAAATATTACTCCAAACTTTTTGTCAGTTCACCGAGTGTTTCGCCACTCTGAAAATTCAATATATTAAATAACGAACGTTTCGAGGGACAATCTGCCCTGGTTATCAACGATTGACAATTAAAAAAGAACAAGAAACTTAGCTTTTTCACCGGGATTTAAAAACCACCAACCTCCAATGAATCGCTTGAGGTTGGTCGTTTTTAAATCCCACTGGTATTGTGTCTTCGTCATCCCAACTCGTCGACCAACTTCTCTGAATATTTTTCTCACTTATCGACTGCCATGCTTGATCCAAGAAAGTGGTAACATCTTTTAGATTAAAGTTTTCAGGCGTTTTGTAATATCCTCGTCTTCTTGTGAGATGATATAGGTGAGCAAAGGTTTTCCATAGGAAACTTTGATGTTTTGAATTAAGTTTTGGGCGTCGCTAAAACATCTCCACAATCAGGTAAATGCATCTCCAATGCGCGAGGATGAAGATAATGCAAATAAGCCTCGCTGTGCGCGAGTACACGACCACCCGACATCCACGCATCCCTGCCAAAATTACAGCCTAGATCAGGAGACCCGGAAAGGTATAAAACCAGGTAACTCAAGCGGCTAGAGAAACTTGCGTCCATCGATCCAAACCAGCAACTGATCTAACCTGGATCTTTCCATTCCAGGCTTTCTTGAGCCTAAACCCTGACCCTCTCCGACCTGACACTTGATTTCTGAGACTAGTATTTTCTATCAATAACCAATTTCCCGATGAAACTTACTGTGGCTTGTTGGCTAAACACCTGAAGTTTCATACCCCTTGAACCCGTTTCCTAATGAAACTTACTGTGGCTTATTGACTAAAAACCTGAAGTTTCATACCCTCTGAAGCCCTTTCCCAACTAAACTTACTGTGGCTTGTTGACTAAACACCTGAAGTTTCGTACTCTCTCATTCCTCCTTGAAACCGATACCCTAATATCTCCCACAAAAATCACTAAGAAAGAACAATACAATAGGTCCCTAACAAAAATTAAGAACTTAATTCACTCGCTGGGACGCTATTAGCGAGCCCCCAGTAACCTGTCGTGATCGCACCAAGTCATACAAATTACTTACGAGAATTAAGAGCTTCACTCACCTTTTGGGGCGCTATTTGCGAACCTCAAGCTCCAAGAAGCAATTTTGATACGGAGCCTAAACTCAGGTTATTGCTGTAATTTCACGAAAAGTAACTAAATTCACTGTAATTATCTCACTTGTTAACATCTTCCGGGCACTGCAGTTTACCACGAGCAAGGCCTGCCCTTGCCCGACATAAAGATTAAACAAATGACCCCCGAATAAACCAGAAAGTATAACCCCGACATAAACCGCCATTTCATAACAAAACTGACAGTGCTATTCTTGTATTTCTAGCTTCAACCGCAACGGGGGCGCCACGCTCCCCGCCGTTTGCAGACTTGCTTCGTTCCCGATCGGTTCTCCGAGGGGAAGCGAACGAAAGGGCCAAAGTGGGTTGCCTACATAGTCAGGCGCCCGCTGGCCCATTGAGAGAGCTAAATCATCGTTTTATTTATTGGTTATCTTGTAAATAGTTAAACAAAATAAATCCTTTGTTTTATGCGTACTTGATCTGTATATTTGAGTTTATACATCGGACCCTGGCATTTCTGACTACTCTGAAGGGCTAAGTTGTATAAAGAATTAAAAGTTGTAATTAAGCAAAATGAGCAATAATTAATAAGATACGACCGTTACAATATGTTCTAATGTAAATATTGTTTTAAAACAATACGCTTATCTCACTGTCAATAAATTTATCTTGACATTTAATAAATTTGTTGATATTTTTCAAAAACTCCATGCCTCAATCAACCGAAGTTGTAAAGGCTGGTACCTATTGTGACGAAAATTGAAGATGGGTGGTCAATAATAGCTGTTGCTGCTCAATTTAATATTTCTAAATCTACAGCTTTAGCATTAAAAACGGTGGGAAGAAGATCGAACTCATAGAATTTATTACGAAAAAGTATCTGCCATTTAATTTCTTTGAAGATGATGTAAAAATTATATTTTCTATTTAAATCCAGAAGTGGTTCTAACTAGTAGTAATACCTTAAAAAGAAAAATTATACATAAATACGAGTTAATGAAGAAATCTGTATCGAGCTTTCTGAAAGCAAGTGGATCAAAAATTTCGTTAACTATTGAAGGGTGGTCATCTATTGGTATGAAGGGCTACTATGGCATTACAGCTCACTTTGTGGACAAAAATTGGAATATTCAGTCAATTGTTTTAGACTTTGTGCCTGCTGAGGGAAGCCATACAGGTGCATCCGTTGCCAATGTTCTCTTTGAGGTGCTAAAATCTTATGATGTGCTGGACTGCATTCAAGGTGTGACAACTGATAATGCGGCTGCTAATTTTACAATGATGCGTTCTTTGGAAACTTTAATTCCCGGTTTTAACTACAAAAATAAACATTTTGTATGTTTCGCACATATTCTAAACTTAGCTGTCCAGGATTTTATGAAAGTTGTTGAACCAAATGGAAATAATTTAGACATCGAAAAGGATTTGGAGTATTTGGAGGATGAGATCGAAGCAGAAAATGATATGAATGATACTGGTTTAGAATTTCATTTGTAAAAAAAATCAAGCAAATGCAACTTAAACTTAACAGTGCTTGCGAGGCCGTAAACTGTAAGATGACTATGCCAAAATTTGATGTGCCTACAAGATGGCATTCAACTTTCGAGATGCTAACATGGGGTTTAAGTGTGAAAAATGCTTTAACTATATTTTGCGATAACATCGAAAATTTAAATAATTGTAAGATATCAGATAAAGAATGGGTTCTGATCAGTAAATTTTGTCAGTATCTGAGAAGCTTCAAAATATTTTCTTCAATACTCGAAGGAGAAAATTATTGCACACTACCATTGGTGGTAATTGGAATAAACTTACTTTTAGACAAACTAGAAATATGGGCTCATAAACTTGATAATAAAGTTGATAGAGACGCTACTGACGAGCAAATAATTTACTGCATTCAAGCTGCGAGGGATAAAATACCGAAACACTATAACAGAACTAATTGGATATACTGTATAGTTCTTATTTTAGGTCCTCGACATAAAGTCAAAGCATGGAGAAAGCTTCTACAATCAGAAGCAGTTCAAAAATTTGAAGAAATATTTAAAGCTAGCTACTTTAATAAATCTGAGAATGATCTACAGAATCCAATACCAGGACCAGCACTGAGTCTTGAACAAGAAGATAACGAATTTGATTTAGATATTACTTACCTATTTAAGAAAGCTAATAATGATAACTCAGAATCTTGGAAGTATGAAATTGAAAAATACTTAAATGACCCTAGGGCAGAAAATTCTGAGAATATATTTGATTGGTGGAGAAGACACGAAAATGTCTACCCGTCGTTATCGAAAATGGCCAAGGATTTTCTCGGAACGCCAGCAACATCTGTACCTGCAGAAAGGCTATTTTCAAGAGCAGCTTTAACAATAACAAAGCCAAGAATCGGGTAGGCGTTGATTCATGGCTTATGAATTCCGATTTAAAAATGTGTTAAATTTGATATTTCAAATCTAGTTTGCAGTTTTAGTTTCAATAGGATTATATTTTATAATTTTTTATTTAAATTTTTGTGAAACGTTCTAGAAAAAAATTTGTTCAATAAATTAAAATATTTTTATAGTTTTATTAGGCTTTGCAGTTTTAATTTTAAATTACATGCATTACGTGACAAAACCTTTCACAAATAAATATGTTTAAGCGTTTTCATTGTTAGTCAAGATATTTCAAGATTTCTTGACTTCTTAACAAGAAATTTTAAAGAACTTGGCAACCCCTAATTGCGAAAAGCCTATGGAAATAAGAAGAAACAAGTTCGGAAAGATGTGGCAGATGAAAAAGGAATTATAAAGAAAACTGGAGGAGGGAAAAAGGAAAAGACTATCCATGATGATAATCAGGAACTAGTGTTGTCTGTAATGAATAGTAAAACTGTATATGGTCTGCAAAATAAATTTGATTGTGATGGACAATCTTTAGAACCTGCCGTAAATACTATTTCAGTGGTGGAAAGTGAACCATTTGAGATTGACGAGCAAGACATACTTTTTGCAGAGGAGGAAACAGACGATATGTTACAAGTTCAGGTAGGTACTTATTGGTTTTTGTAAATTAATGTGATTTTAATTTTAAAAGTTGTTTTATACCTACACATTTACTCATTAATCAATAATTCATTATATATACTGCCAGCCAACAGGGTACATAATAAAACTATTCATTTCTTGTTTTTAGAAACCCCAAAAAGAAGCTGGAACAACTCAAGATTGGGGAAATTATAAGGCTTCTAATTTGAAGTCTCCAATGCATAAGAAATTGAAAACGGTAAAGAGAAATTCAAATTGGAAAGAACAAAGACGTCCAATTGTAGCAACGCAAAATACATCTAAACTCTCAGAACAATATTCCAATTTGGCGAAAATTAAAACTGAATTAGCTGAGCTGCAGTTGCAAATCCAGAAGGAAGAGAGAGAGGACAATATTAGAGAAAGACGATTAAGGTTACAAAGTCTTCAGTTAGATATAGAAATAAAGGAAGCGCAATTAGAAGATATAAAATCGTTACAATAAGTTTAATAGTATTTTTCACATAATTAAAATTAAGGTTTACAAAATTAGTTTTCAATTATTATAGTAGTATTAGGAAACTATAAGTTATTAAAATAGTGATTAATAAAAGTGTTTCTGATATAAACACCCCGACCACCATCATTGGCCAATGGTACTTGTGGGATTTGACCATTTTGAATTAAATTGTCCAATTCATGTTGGTTTAATAAATCTTCTGGGTAAGGGAGTTCTTCTTCATTCATATCTCGGGCTATATTATGCAAGAAGGCTGTCGCTACAATTACTGTTAAAGTATTTTGTAAGTTCAGACGATATCCATACGCCATTACTGGAAAACGTCTTTTCCATACGCCAAACAATCTTTCAATTGCATTTCTTGTACGTATATGAGATTCATTAAACAATTGTTCAGAACGTGTTGTAGGATTTAATAAAGGCGTAAGAAGATATGGACGAATATTGTAACCACTGTCTCCAAGAAGCAATGCGTTTTGATAAACTCCATTTTCAAATTCCCTTCTTAAATTAGAATTGTTGAAAATTGTGACATCATGTGCGGATCCTGGCCAACGAGCAACTAAGTTTAAAAATTTTAGTTTTGCATTTCCCACTGCCTGCACATTAATAGAAAAATAGCCTTTTCTATTACGACATATTTCAGGATCTTCTCCTCCGGGTGACTGAATCTAAATGTGCGTTCCGTCTATTGCCCCTAATACTCTGGGAAAGGCAGCAATATCAAAAAAGTCTCTTTGCGTTTGCGATTTCATCAACTGTAGTAGCCGTTTTAATGTATTGGGGAGTCAGATCTGCTATTGCTTCAGAAACCCTTTTGACAAATCTACACGCAGTAGACACATGTACACCACCAAAGTCGTCTACAGATAATAAATGGTTACCTGTTGCATAATAGCGCAAAGCAATCAAAAGTTGATTGATAGGAGATACAGAACGATTCCTACAAAATGACAAATGTTGAAAAATTGTAAGGAAGCTTAGTTTGCAGGTTTTACATAAACTTATTCTACTTACGTATCATACGCAAACTCTAATCGATGTTCAATATGGTGTAAAACCTCAGGTCGCTTTTGTTAACCGAAAGCTTTTAAAAAACGACAGTTCATCCAAAGTTTGAAAATAAGAACTTTGATAAATTTGTTGTGGAAAACCATGTTTAAGAATTTCAAAAACTTCTAAATCATCATTAATAATATCATTGCCATCTTCCATGGTTTTGTTATACAATTATTATTATTTAACAATTTATTACGATATTGCAAGATGCGAAGGTCTGTCATGTATTTCTTGGTACTTATACTGAAAGGTTAAGTTTCAGTTTTAAGCCAATGAAAACTTCGGCTTAATTTTAAGTGAAACTTAAGGCATTAAGTTTTCCCTAAAACAGTGGTGCAATGAAAAAAGGGACAGTTGCTATTCTAAGTGAGACTTAAAATTTAAGTAGAAGTGGTGCAAACGGCCATTAGTTATTTATTTCTAAGTTACACTTAAAAAGGAAAATTAATAACGCAAAACAAAATGGAAAAAACGTCAAGTATGCTTTGAATTTACGTATGAAAGTCTACTAAAGATGACAAATGAATTCAGTTCTCAATCGTTGATTAGAAGTAAAATGAGGCATCTTAGTGAAGTGCAAGTTGCTCGTGCTGTCGCCCTTATTAGTGTGTGATAATGGTACCACTAGTATCCTCCAGGGAGAAACTAATACATTTTACGGAATGCGATTGCCTAGTCTAGTTTCTTTGAAAAATAAGCTTGAAAAACTTAGAAAGCATAAATTCAAAAGCTGTGGAAACGTTCTATTAAAGACAGTACAGGAGACTGTCACTAACAGGTTTTCCGAAATACTAACACACGAAAGTCGTGATGCCGTTATAGCATCCGTAGTACACCCTCAATTTAAATTCAGGTGGTATTTGGACAGTGCACTGCATATGCATAAACGTTCCATTAAAAAGATAAAACAGATGGTTATGGAAGAATGTGCGTCATTTTCTGGAGAAACTGATGTTAATGATAGTATCATGACATGCGAGAATGACCGTTTGTTCGATTTTAATGAAGATCAGCTAATGTCGCCGTCGAGTTCTGTGGAAACATCGACAACACACCTTGTATCTAAAGCTAAGCTGGAGTTTTACATTACTTGGATGATCCTCGACGAAATTTGTCCATGTTCGACAATTATCCACTGATTAAAAATGTCCTGAAATTCAGTACCTGTTTGCCATCATAGGCACCCGTAGAACGAAATTTATTTCCCCATCGCTGGCTGGTCTAGTGCCACACTGGAAAGATCAAGTACTGTTTTTAGAATGAGTATTTATCAAGTGTTAACTTTAAGAAACAAAAGTCTACGTTTACTATTTATTAGTAATCCAGAATACAATGTTAAAAGATATAAATGATAATCCACTCTGAACTGCATTGCCACACAAGTTCCTCAACAACTTCAGCCGCAAAGCATCATACAGTCAAAAAGCTCGGACAGCGAACTGCAGTGGCGAGTGGGATAGTAGCTTAAACATCTTTCCTAACTTACACTTATATGCAACTCCCTAAGAACAACGTAAAGCAGTACACATCATAAAGTAGAAACAGAGATATAAAAAAACTTTAAATGATAGCATAAACATATAATATTCCTTAAAAATATGGATAAGCTTCGAAGATCTGGCTGTTAGTTGATGAGCCCTTTAGCCTTGAAAAGTTCCCGCATCAAGCTCTTGAGGTATTTAATCTCCCTCTGCAAGTCGCTGATTTGGGTGTCCAGCTTATCGTTCGACTGGCTGAGCAGCCGCTCCTCCTCCAAGATCTCCTCCACCTCGGCCTTCTTCTTCATGCGGTAGCGAGTGGCCGCATTCTTGTTTTGCTCCTTCTTGCGAGACTTCTTGTCTTCAGGAGGGCCGCGAGAGTAGGGCTTGGAGCGCTTGCGAGTTGGCGATTTAAGCGCAAAATCAAAGTCGGAGGAGGGCTCGACGGTCTCGGGGATCCACTCAGGGTCGTCCGAGGAGCAGTCCCCGAAGTTACTGCTGCTGCTGCTGTTGCTGCCGGGCGATGAGGGATACTGGATCATGTCCTCGGCACGAGTGCGGATGAGTTCGTCCACCACGGCCAACTCGTGAGCCACGTCGGTCTGTGGGATCGCCGGCGCATAATCGATCTGCATGGGCACAGCTGCAGGCGAGTAGCCGAGCACGTTGTTCAGCAACTGCTTCTCAGTGCTGGGGTACAGGGGCTGCTGCTTCTCGGGGTAGGCGAACGCCGATTGGGCGGACAAAGGCTCAAGGGTGGTCAGCAGTGGCTGGTAGGGTGGGCTCTGGGGAGGAGTCAATGTGCCATGGGTCATTTCGACGGCGTCAAACACGGTCTCAAACTCTTGAAGCAGACTTTGAGTATCAGGTACTACGGCTTGTTCCGCCTTGACGGGCACGATGGAGGCACTGCGGGCTGGCTCCACGTCCTCGAACATGGGCAACATCTTCTCCTCCAGCCAATTTGAAAAAGGCTCTATAAAAAGAAATATTTGTCAAGGTAACTGTAACAGTGAAGGGGAGACAAAAATGTGTAATCTCACACGCATCATTGCATTCATCCATACAGAAATTAGCTAAGTTTATATAATAATATGAAGAATTTTACCTTGCTTTTAGATACAATTTATTGCTGTACCTTTGGCTACTTACTCTTTATTACGTCATGACGAAAACTTACAGTAAACCAATGGTATATTTCGATAGCTCAGTGGATTGCGGAAGCCTGTAAACTCAGATTACACAAAGAATTTAAAGCATATCTATAGCGAATCAAGATTCTGCAAAATTTTTAATAAACACATTTCTAAGTGTTACTCAGAGTGTATTATTAATATATAACGTAGTCACTATAAAATTTTTAAGTTATTTAAAATTTCTCTGGGCTAATCATAATTACTTAGCTTCTTCTGGAAAAATCATGATTATGATGTAAAGTGTATGTTGATAAATGGGCAAAAATGCACATGGTAAAAAAATCCTTAGGCTATGTTGTATGTAAAACATTAATTAAACTTTTTTTCTTTGTTAAATTATAATAGTTAGGTTACTTATACCTAACGAGTATTTAATAAATTTATCGGAATATTTTACCCAATCATCCTGAGTACGTTTTTTGCAGTGTTCAATATTTTTATATTTGGTTGCTGAGGTTTTCATAAGGCAGTAATCCAAAAAGCATCAAATGAAGAATGATAGCGTAGCACCACAAATCCTGGAAGAAAAACTTCCCCTGAATGTGGTGACCATCTTATACCAGTAGTTGGTTCGCTTAGAAAGAGTGTCGCGAATGATGGACAACATCCACCGACGCGGTGTCAGTACGCATGATTAACAACGCAAGTACATCAAATTAATTTGTCTTACAGATCTGCAGGGGCACCGAATAAACAAGGCAGGGAACCCCAGTTTTCCAGACGAACAGTTACCTGACGAAGGTCGAGGTAGCAGAACCCTTGGAAGATGTAATGGCCATTGGTCTCCACCCAGGAAGGCGCCATAAATGCTCTCGCTAACGCAAAACCCTGAGGCATTGGTGGTTAGCACTTTCGCTTGCATGGAGTACTAGCCTAGTCAAGAGAGGCCAATAAATTCTCCACTAACTCAATCAAACAGGGCAAATATAACAACGGCCAGGAGCACTTCCAGTTATTTGATTCCTACAGCAAGTTCCGTCTTGACAGCAGCGATTGTAACTGTTAGCAAGCGAGTTATTAATCCTGCCCTATATTTATTTTTGTACGTAATTGTGCATTGATGTGTATATATGTGTAAATTATATCGAATTATTAGTTCTTAATAATCACATTTTAATTGTTAAAAACGTAACTTTTATATTAATTTAAGTAAAACAGAAAGGCATTGCCAAGATACTATGGAAATGCAGGAAAATGATAATGACGAGCTAGAAGAAGACAGGCATATAGACCAGAGAGAACTAGAAAAACGAAATGAAGCTGCAAGTAAAATAAAAAAAAACAGAAAAGCACGTGGACAAGATGCCATAAACGTCGAACTTATAAAATGTGTACATATAAAAACTAAAACCTGATATCTTGCACTGTTAAATATGTGTTGGAAAACCAAGATAATACCCAATAGTTGCAAGGTAGCTGCAATAACATCAATATAGAATTAAGGAGAAAGAACAAGGTGAGAGAACATAGGGGACCGGATATAAAATTTATTCAAAAACAATAACAAGCATATTAAAAAAATAATGAGCCCCATCTGTTTTACTGTGGTGGCGAAGGAGCAGGCAACAAAGCCACAACAGAGAAGTCCGTCCACCGTGTATATTTGGATTAAAAGTATGCCTATTTTCGTCCAGGGTAAAAATCTGAGCCATAAGCAAAATATGTCTTCTACTTAACTAATACTTCTCGAGTTACAGCAAAATCAGAGAGAAATTAATTTTTAAGGTGCTCACCCTGTATATATTTGACCGGAAGTTTATTCGGTTTCGTGTCGAGTAGACATCCGATCCGCATGCAACATATCGTCTTCCTCCAAGTAGTTTTTAAGCTATTTCGACAAGAGACGAACGGAGAGTATGAATCAGCGGGTGACTAATTATGCATGCAACCCTACGCGCGAGTTAGTGACTATTGTTATAAACTGAATAATTAGGGTCGCGAGTGACGAATTGTAACCAGAAAGGGGAAAGGAGTAATAAAATCCTCTGGCTGACGCAAGGCACTCGGGCAATAGCGACATAACACTTTCGCCTAAAAGACATCCGGCTCTAGCAAGAGGGTAATAAAGTAATTACAATTCTTTAGCATGAAAACGGGGCACAATACCTAATAGAATTTTCATAAAGCGAAAGTCCATCCGGGCACCGAGAAACAATAGATCCGAAACTGACGAGAAGCTATATAAGCAACAACGGCGAAGCACCAAGGCAATTCCGTTTTCAGTCAGATTTCTTCAGTTACATTCATTCGGCCAGCAACATTCATTAAGTCAGTGTCATTCGGTTTACAGCATTCGGCTTATTGAATTTGACACCGGGATTCCGTATCTGTGATCCGTCTAGCTCATTTTGAACTCGTGTCAGTAATATATGTGCATTTGTTTACAGAGCTCTCGTTGAAAAACAAGGGCATGTTTAACTGCCTATTAGCAAAGTAGTGATTTTATCGCGCACTATACACGTAATGTGTATTTATGTATACCACTTTACGTTTCTGTATATTTGTCTGAACGTGAAATTTTGTCAAAATAAATGAATAGTTATTTTCCATTGCGTATATTCACTTCTAAATACTTGTGTGCTTGTCTCTTACTGGCAATTCGTAGACGTTCAGTGACTACAGTACAGTGCGATATCACGTAAATATGAAATATTACAGAAATATTACATTATAATTAATAAAGGTATATGAAATGTGAAAAAAAACTGAATTCTATTGCTGCAGTTAAAATTAAATTAGTGCTATAATCGCGCCCCCATATGGGGGTGCGTCTCCTAGTTTGCGCACCCCTGGCCTAGGGACAAGAAATCTCAGAAAGTGACTTTTTCGCGATCACAATACTTCCTTCTCCTTATAAAAATGGAAGGACCACGAGTGAGTAACAAAACAAACAACAAATCTGATACTTAAAAAAAGAAGAAGAGAAGACTCTCATTACAAACAAATAGTAGTGGAGCACCCTATTATCAAATGAAGCGGCTGTAAAATAGTGAGTTACATAATCTTTATGACACCAACTTAATTGAAACAGTAGGTATTGCCTATTTAATATATTCATTTTGTTGTGCAGGATTTCCATTTGTAATTTCATTTTACTTTAATTCGAATAATTGATCTCGACACTAAGCCAACTAGTTAAAACATGTGACCTTAAATTTTAATAATAGTGAACTTGGCAAGACAAACATGAAAAATAAACCTTCGAATTATCAAAAGACCTAATAGTCATTGCCTGTAATTAATATTCATTTATTTGGCTATAAACGTTCAATTTAAAAAGTTCCGCGTTTAGAAGAACTACAAGCCGTAACCGTACGCTAAATTCAGTTTTATTTTCCATTCGATCTGTATTTGCAATATGCGATTACAGCAATACGATTACATCTGTTCTCATTATTCCTTCACTTTCAAACGGGATTTTGGCGCGAAAATACAGCCGCGGCGACATCTGCCGATCCGGGAGTCACTTACTCGCGGAAATAAGTATCGATTAAAAGCATAACTTGTTAAACAATAAAGACACCAAATTTGCTATTCTGGCTTTTAAAATGCTGAAACGGAATGGCTGTTTTATGCAAATAATTTGGGTTAGTTAGCAAGCCGGTTTGCTTAGCATTGGAATTAGTGAAAGTGCGGCGTGGCGCGGCGTCCTTGCGGGCACAGGAAACAAAACAGGTCTGTTGGTATCAACATGGAGACAGTTATCAAGCCTAAGACAGTTGAAGCTCCGATTGAAACAACAGCGCATCGCATGTACACAGCGGATCGTCATTGAGAAGGACACGCTCCAGTTTTGGAAAATTAATACTTCGACATGAGATGTTATTATGAGAATGAGTGGCCACTTGAACCTATAATAACGTAACACTAATAAACGTTGAATTCGCAATCAATTTGGTTTACGTAAATATACGAAATACGAGAAATTATTTGGAACTCGGTAGCGTTTTTCGTTTGTTTTTATCACTTGCAAAATACGGGCATCTACTGGTATAAAATTCATGTAATGGGTTAAATAAAGCAAGACGCCCTGTAATAAATAAGTCTGTCGAATAAGTCACAACAAAGTCCTCTTTTGCATTTGCTAAGTAGTGATTACGCAGAATGTATGAAAACATTGCCAATTGTTTTATTCCAACACTCGAGTGATACTTTCATTTCTCAATTACTTTTTACGCCTGGTTAATTTTTGCCGCTGCGGTTCAAACGGGGTAATCCCGACTCGCATCTTTACGTGAACCCTGGTTATTTGTGCATCTCTGTAGAAGATTGTGGCAACTAGCTCCAGTTGAAATCAGGGCAAGGGACAAACCAGAGCCAGTCGGGCAAAGGACCAGCTAGCCCTGGGGATAATATCCACCTACTCATACAAAACGACAGTTTCGGAACCTGTATTAAAGCCTGAGGCTGAACGGAAACGACGACGTTGAACAAGACTACGGATGTGGAATTTGTTGTAGGCACATCGAATGTCCGAACGTTATACCCAAAAGAAGCGAATGTAGACTCGGATACAATCATACTTTTTACGTGAGGTTATTTTTTTGCCGTTGGGGTTAAAATGGGCTAGTGCGGTTTCCAGTTCAGTGTCGTAATTCTCCTCTCTACGTGAACCCTGTGGACAATTGTGGTAACTAGTGGGAAGTAGGGTCAGGGAGAAACGGGAACGAGAAATGCCCCTCCTAAAAGGGGTTCTGAAAGAAGCCGGTTTCCCCTGGGGATATCATAATATCCCTCCACCCAGAAAAAATGACAGTTACCTAGTAACCCTCTATTAAAGCCTCGGGCGGGACGGAAATAACAATGATAAACAAGGTTGCGGAATATGGAATTTATTACGGGCACATGGAATGTTCGGACGCTATGGAAGGCCAACAGACCCAAGAAAAGATGGGAAGGGACTTTAACTGGGAAATAATCATGATACTTTTTACATCTGGTTATTTTTTGCCGTTGGGGTTCAAACGGGTTAGTAGTACATCCGTATCACACGATGTTATTTCCAGTTCAGTGTCCCGACTCTCACCTCTAAGTGAACCCTGGTTATCTACCTGTAGAAGATTGTAGCAATCAACTCCAGTTGAAATCAGGGTAAGGGACAAACGAGAGCGGGTCGAGCAAGGGACCAGCTACCCCTGGGGATAATATCCACCTACTCATAAAAAACGACAGTTTTGGAACCTCTATTAAAGATTCAGGCTGAACGGAAACGACGATGTTGAACAAGGCTACGGATATGGAATTTGTTATGGGCACATCGAACGTCCGAACGTTATAAGCAAAGGAAGGACCCAAGAAAAGTTGGGAAGCGAATGTAGACTCTGATACAATCAACATTTTTACGTGAGGTTATTTTTTTGCTGTTGGGGTTAAAATGGGCTAGTGCGGTTTCCAGTTCAGTGTCCTGACTCGCACCTCTACGTGAACCCTGGTCATCTGCGCAACCCTGTAGAAGATTGTGGCAACTAAGTCCAGTTGAAATCAGGGTAATGGACAAACGAGAGCGGGTCGAGCAAAGACCAGTTACCCCTGGGGATAATATCCACCTACTCATAAAAACGATAGTTTCGGAACCTCTATTAAAGCCTCGGGCTGGACGGAAATAACGTTGAACAAGGCTACGGATACGGAATTTGTTATGGGCACATCGAATGTCCGAACGCTATGGCCAAAGAAAGGACCCCAGAGAAGATGGGAAGCGAATGTAGACTCGAATACAACCATACTTTTAACGTGAGGTTATTTTTTTGCCGTTGGGGTTAAAATGGGCTAGTGCGGTTTCCAGTTCAGTGTCGTAACTTTCACCTCTACGTGGTGAACCCTGCAACCCTGTGGACGGTTGTAGTAGCCAACCTCAGAGGCAAGTAGGCTCTGGGAGAAACGGGAGCAATAGAAATATCCCTCCAAAAAGGGGTTCGGAAAGAAGCTTGTTTCCCCTGGGGATCATATCATATCTCTCCACCCATAAGAAACAACAGTTACCCAGCCTCTATTAAAGCCTCGGGCGGGACGGAAACAATTACGATAAACAAAGTTGCGGAATAGGGACGCTATGGAAGGACGAATGCCAAAGGACCCAAGAATATATGGGAAAGGAACTTAAACTGGGATATAATCATCATACTTTTTAAGTTTGGGTATTTTTTGCCGTTGGGGTTCAAATGGGGTAGTGCATGTGTATCACACGATGCTGCTTCCAGTTCAGTGTCGCAACTCTCACATCGACGTGGAGTACCCTAGTTACCTGAGAAACTCTGTGGCAGATTGTGGTAGTGAGAACTAGGGTCAAGGACTAACGTGAGCGGGAGAAATACCCTTCCGAAAAGGAGTTGGACAAGGAGTTAGTGACCCCTGGGTACCCTCTACCCATAAAAAACGACTGTTACGGAACTTTTAAACCCTCGAGCTGGACGGAAACATCGACGCTACGGAATATGGAATTGGTTCTAGGTACATGGAATGTCGGAACGCTATGGAAGGACGAAAGTGACTGAAAGTACAGAAGTGGAAGACGCACACAAAGGATAGAGAGAGAGGTAGAAGGCGAAAATGAAGGACAAGACCCAACTTGTCCTGTAGCGCTATTAGGAGAGAAATGAGCGTATTGTCGCTGTTGCCTAATATAATCTTAATGATTGTTTTAGCATACAAAACTTTCACTCAGCAAAGTATACAGGGTTAATAGTGTTTTTCACAAGACTGCATACTTCTTCCAGTCGTTTACTAATAAATCTGTATAATATCTAATAATACAACTATTATTGGTTGTGGGACCTGTCAAAAGGAGCAATGAACTTGCAAGCAGCACTAGGACGATAATAATATACAAGTTTATGACGATCCCGATGAAGATGATAGCGCGAGTAACTACAACATTCTTAAAAACAAAAATTATAAAACAGGAATAGGAAGCAGATAAGTAAGTAGTTTTGGAGGTGGTCAACAGTAAAGAAAGATTGCTAGAAATTGCTCGCATTTTATTGATTGTGAAACAGTAACATATTCTTTTTTAAAATGACTTCAACCTGTTCTTGACAATGATATTCAGGGAATGCTTGACATGCAGACGACACGCGATACAAGATTAATTGAGACGATGAACCAGAGTTTACAATTCACCATTGATCAGTGAAAGATTTAGTGCCTACTTTCGAAAGTAGGAGCTCTTTCAATCAATAAGGAGAGGCTACAATAAAAATCATGGTGTTTACCTGACTATAAGAGGTATGTATTTTAAAAAAATGAAATGATAAGAGGTAAAATATGAAAAATAGTCCTACAGTTAACTGAACAAGAACAAGATAGAATAGTTTTGACTATTTTACCTAATTATAATAGAATAATTGCATTTTATGAGAAAGAGCTTATGGAAATGAGAAGATAATTGCTATGGTAATAAAGAAATTATAGTGAAAAGGATACAATATAATGGTAGCAAGGCATAAATTACTGCTTTAATTGTAGTAGATCGTCTGATCGCCCAAGGGTTGAATATTGTTTTAATAAAAGATCTGAGTGATATCAGCGATTGTTCAGGAGATGCGTATGTTGAAAGAAAAGATATAACTTCACTTAGAGTTGCATAGCGCTACTGCAAAATGCCTCCAAGTTCAGAAATGATGCGCGACATCTTCCAAAAGGAACGCCCTTCTCAGCACAATCAGCCAACAAAATTAAAGTTTTAAATAAAAGAAAAGACTGAAGCTTCAACTTTAAAAAAAAATCGCCCATATTTTTTTTGTCATCCAACAACAATACATCGCCCTAAGAAGGGGAATACCTAATTTTGGTAACACGGACACGGAAGTGATTGAATAAATCTCCATGTTGAACGTCGATGGTCTGCCAGTTTTCACGGAGAAGAAATTCGTGAATTTGGTTCCCCTAATCGCTCGACCAATACCATGTTTCGAAAGCTTGGACTGGAGGGAATCCTCTTCAGATGGAAGCATTGGTCGGGGCGGAACAACTTGTCAGAGTAGTGGTGGCGATTTTGATTGAATTATAAAAATATGCCAATCCTCGATAAACCACTAGCCCATTATCAATGCCCTTGAAATCGCAAAAATGTTAAACATCTTTAATTAAATCAGCATTGCTATAAAAATTAGACTTTGAAATGAACCAGTTTCTGGAGTATTCGCTCGAAATCAAGGTGGATCGGAACACTGAAATTCAAAGTAGCGACATTTATCCTCGTAGATGTCTAGTCCGTTATGGATAGGTGGCATTATGAAGCACACCACGCCCTTCAATTTAGTTAATAGGTTCAATATAAAAGTTCAGTGCTCAAGCAAATTTGAAGGATGAAAGCTGCAAAAGCGCTTAAATATTTGCCTGTTGTCTTGTGCTGTTTACCTTTCGTCTCCCTATCAAACGGACACTTCAAGGAGCGCAAAATCTGGTAGTTACTGATGGCAGAAGTATTCGATTTATGAGAGTTGGATTTGTGCAATGCACTTAATTCTGAATTGTTTATACATATATAAACGACAGTGGGAACAAATATTATTAAATATTATTTATTATCAATCTTCTAATGGCATTCTTTTGTTTATATTGTCTGGAAACGAAGAATGGCTTTTTAATATGTTCACATTAGGAAAGTTTGCTTTGTTTCAAGGAAGATTAGATTATATTCATGCTCAATTTGGGTTTGTGTAATGCCAAAGTAAATTTTCTTACTAAAAAGTATAATTAGACAGATGAGATGAAATCAGATACATTTTGCCATGAAGAAACAACAAATTGTGAAAGTTTTAGATAATCGGCAATACTAGGCATGCGGAATAGGAAACGTCAAATCTATTAAACAAGCGCAGGTAAATGAATTACTGCATGTAGCTGTTTTATTATATTTCGAATAGGTGTAGATTAAACACATACCAATATGTTGCAGATCAGTATTTCAGAATTTTTAGATTCCGCATTTAGAAAGCCTTCCACGAAATTTGCTACCATTTCAGTAACGATTAAAACATCTGCTTAAACAAATAATAACTGGGTTTTACTCGCTGTAACACGACTAGTTTTCGAGTACACGATTAAAAATAATTTATGAGATCACGACTTTTTAGCTGTCAGTTCGTTCATATATTTGTTGGTACACGCAACGGTGCTTGGTGAGAACAATCTTAAATGAATTTGGACTTGCAACGGGCTATCAGGTGACATAATTAACAAAAAACAACTGAAATAATTACAAGCGTTGCTCTAGAAAGATAAAAATTCAACAGTAACAGCTGACAAAAGTCCTTTTGCTCGAACGATATGTATCCGTGAATATCGCCAATGTATCTTTATGGCATATTGACAGCGCAGTGACTCTCAGGGGTTATCTCCAGATGAAACAAAAAATAAACACACGTTGGTGTAATAAACAAGACTACTTAATACATTTTCTTACACAATCCCCTATTATGCCAGTCTAATCAAACTCCCAATTATTATAATTGTGCTACTGTTGCTTTATATACGAATTATAGCATTTCTCTTCATAATAATAGGTATCTGATAAGAACTCCAAGATTTCTTAGGCGTTTGTAAATAAAGAGCAACGTATGCAATTTGTGGATTATTAATTCACTTCTGCTCTCCAACCACCACAAGGGTAACAGTTAGTAGAAAATGGCTGTTCCTTCTACAATATCAAACATTTTAAAACGATATATATAGACGAAGGTTTAAAAATAAACTGGATAAGATAGTTCTTGCATTCCAAGTGAACTCCGGATTGATAACGCAAAACACAGACTTGATTTTGGAAATACTAGGTTTTGATGATTTTCCACCGCAAAGCAGGTTGGTATTTCCATTTCCGCCGGTTGCCAAACTACTTGAATGGTCTGATTTTCTAATCGTTGAAATGTATCTTCCTTTTTTTCCGATCGAGATCACTTACAAAATCTATAAATACTGTAATTCGAGAGGTACGTTCTCAATTTGCACACTTATCAATGCAGCAGAGATAAGAAAACTTACTTTTAGTATCAAACATTGAGACTGTATTTACATATGATGCACATTTAATGCGCAAATTCTTCAAAGTATTGGTTTGTGCCTGGATAAATTATTCAGTTAACGAAATCGAAATCTTATTTGATCCAAAGCGAACACTGACTGTTCCACACTTTCTGTACTCTCCAATATAATAAAAGTCACATCATGATTTTAGATTCAAATGTACAGATATTCCACAATAATTATCTTCGAGAAACGTTTTTTTAGCATCGCGTCCATGACTTACATTGTACATGTTTTAATAACAAATGCTATTATCGGTTCTAAAAATGCACACTGCACTGTGAGCCTTTCCTTCTGATAAAATGAACTGGCACGGTCATAGCTGCAAGTGCAGTACGAGTATTAAAGGTCTAAAAAAATGAGAATTCAAAATATGTTGATGAACAGAAGTCAGATATTCGACCAAGGCTTCCATAATAACAAATAATCACATCAATAAAAAATAAAAATCAACGAGGTGATATCGTTACGCTCATATCTTGCTGTAAGTATGAATAAAGGCATCATGGAATATTTTTGGCTGAAGACTATAAGCAAATTTTATTTAGACCTAGCCCCCATATCTTAGAACAACTTTTTAATGAAACTATTTTAGCAAGCCTGAAGGGGAAAATATGCCAAGTTTGGCAATTTCTTAGAATTCCCATAAATCATGTAGTGGATTAATGAAAAAGCGTTGCAAAACGCGACTCGATCGAGAAATTATCAAAAATCAATATTATCGGCGCGAGGTCGACAACAGTCACATGCTCCCCCTCCAGATCGACCTCTAAAGACGGCCATGCCCGATTAGATATGCAAATACGGCATAAAATTGACCACCGAAAAATGTGAGGACACCCTTGACATTTAACCCCCGATAATTCGCGCCATGTTTGTTAACACAGCTAAATGTGTTAACGATGATACAAAACGTCAAAAAGTTTTGTTTCTAAGGTTTATCTGGAAAGTTCCAGGAGGATCAAAGTTTACAATATACAAAGTGTTTATAAAATTAAATTGATACTATTCTTTGTCGGCATTTAAACAAGTCGTGATTTAATATAGAAGTGTTTTGCAGTGGAGTAAAGGCACTCAATTTCTCCATACGATGATGGCACATAACGTCATCGGTTGCTTCCCACAGAACTATGTCAAAGAGCAGTTCGTCTAAAGACTAATACACCCATAGCGCTTAGAATTCCTATGCAGTGAGTGACAAACCATCGATGCTAAATCCGCTCCAGCTTTAAATTTGCTGAATTTATACTTATCGAACACTTTTATAATTATTCTTCCCCAATAGTATCTTCCACTATACGATCTAATTAATCTATATTGGATTCACTGATTTAAATTATGTAACTGCGAGGATTCTGAGGTTTTGATTATGTATTAGAATAATTTTCCTATAACGGTTTAGTTTGTCCCGGAACAAATGAAAAAAAAATGACCATGGCAAGCGGTCCTCTTCATGAATAATCAGCAAATGTACCATTATAATTAATTTCAAATCCACTAGTACTTTTTTCAGTAATACACGGCGCACCTTGTTTTGTTTTTACGCAGGTGCATACCAAGAATGACTAAAACTAGACTTTGAACCCTCCATACAAAGGAAATTCCTTGGTACTCACGGGGAAAGTTCAATAACAGCAATTACTGTTATTCAAACCAGAAGCGATCTGCAAATTGGGAGTTTCGCGCACGAAATTCACTCCTCATTAGCGATTTCCATTAAAAATTCCTTGGCAAATAGATACGTACTCTGAGTGACGAGCTCCATTAATAATCTGCACATTAAATCGAAGGTCAGGCTGATTTGCCTCCGAGACGATCGAATGTTCGAGACACAATGCTTCTGCTGATGTCCATCTCGATTCCGCACACTTTAGAAATTCAAGCGAAATAAAACTGTATCGCAAAAATTAATAACTGCGGCAATAAAGTTGCGAATTGCGCGTAAAATAACTTTGCGATATGATTGGTTGGGCATTTAACACGCAGAGTTGACAGTCTGGACATTAACGGGCTTATTATATCGGTGGAAACATTAAATTGCTCGGGCAGGTACAAGTATTAATTTAGATTCGCTTCTACGATTTTTAGGGTTAAAAATAATATAATCCCAATATATGAGGGGTTTAGAGTCATATACAATTGTTTGCTGTTATCTTCGCTGCCTCTTCATGCTATCTCATAGACGGTTTGCCATCCACTGCATAGGCATTTTAAGCGCTCGGGGTGTACAATCGTTAGGAACGACTTTTCTATATAATCTCTCTTAAAACGGATATGTCCGTTCCTGATCTTATCCATTTATCAGTTGAAGGTGTACTTGTAAAGCATACTCATGTCAAGTACTACGTACAATAATCTATTTTCAAAAGTACCGATGTAATTCAGATTTTCCTTAAAATTTAAAATTTGTTCCTACGAGCTTCCTCTTCATGTGGTATGTTTAATAAGTGACGCACTTGTAGCAACATCCACTTAAATCTAATCAATACATTTTCTACCAATGTGTCAGTTGAAGTGGCTTCGACGTAAGGCTACATTTAAACGGGGATGGGAATGTGGAAAATTTCTACGTTAAGCAAATGAAGGTTTATTTGCGTTTGTCTGACGGTCCAAATGATGTAAATTTGCACTTGGAAATCCATCCGGGAAAATCAACTGTCTGGGTCTGGCAGGTGGCACCTTATCGTAGTATGTATATTGGGTGGTTACAATAACTTTGCAAACAGTTAGGGTTTATAAATATATCTGCTGATAATTTTTAACCTTGAAATACTCAACCAAAGTACACAGAGCCCATTATTGTAATTTTATAGTATTTAATTGTATAGTCTATCAGGAGGTTTGAATTTACTTTAACAAAAGCATTTTGTTAGAACACAAATAAGTGAAAACATGAAAAATGAAAACAGTTGAACCCAACCATGTGAACTAATAGACAAATAACTAGCCTACTTGATCCATGACTTTTAATATAACTCTAATAATACGTTGTTCAACTATTTACTGTACTACGGTTAACAGTAATTGACTCTGCAACCTGTCAATTAGCAAACACTTCTTGCAGTTAAACTAAAACTAGCACATATAATTACGTGATTCAGATTTTACGTCTAGACATAAAACGCAATCAATTGCTTATGTGTATTTAATGGTATTGTATTCCATCAACTTTTTCATATTTTGAATATTAACCTGCAAGGCGCGTTCCTTGAAATCTCAGAGCACAAAAACAATACAAATTGTAATTTGGCGGCCACCTAATAAAGTCGGACAAAATCAGTTGTAAATGCCGCCAATTTTACATTCAAAGGTGCACGTGCTGATAACAACAAGTTAATATTAGGCACAAATCAATAAGTGCTCGTGATAGTGGTAATTTATGGCCATTACGTTACAATTTAAATTAATTAGGCTTCTAAAGTGGACTGCATAGTTCAGTGACATGAAGTGCTTCTTGCCAAGTGAATATTTATGAGGCAGGAGTACGACTCTGTCATTAGAGAGCACCATGCCGAAGCCAATGGAGGGCGCCACTAGCTCTCTACGCATGCGTCATAATTATTAGAATCATCTTGGCAATAAAACGGGAGCCACCCAATTGATACTACGTTTTCTCGACACACTTTCTAAGTAGTCAATCTTTTCATTAAAGTGGAAAATCAAAGAACCGTAAACACACACGGGATTTCCACTATTACAAAGTGGGGCGCAATTATCCAGAATAGCATTTATGAAAACAAGTTAAATGTCCTAACTGAAAACACCTAAAACTGGTGTGCTTTTGAAACGACCTTGTTGGACGACACGTATCCACATAATCTAATCCATATTCAATAAATTACATGGATATCTTTCCACATTCGAGTTCCCCTTTTCAATCCAAGGTTTACAACTAATGCAAAAATCCACCGACTACCACGTGCTGGCAAATGTTGAATAATGGGCGCAATTAAGTATATGGGTGCGAAAACGGTACTGTCGCATAAAAACGCATGGATTGCATTGTTGTTTATTATGACATGTGAAGAAAGTGACGGAAGGTCGAAGGAAAGGCCTTAATAAAGTTCAATCAGTCCAGTTATGAGGCTTATGACAGGTGAACAGCGCCGTATCAAGGCTATTGCGATTTCGCAAACGAGGGCGTGGCGTGGCGCACGCGGCTTTTGCGACAGATATTGTAAATATCTTTGTCAAATAATTACAATGTGAAAAGCTATACTTTGAAAACAACAACATCTATACATCTGGGTTTGGGCTGATAGTCGATTCTGATGAAAACAAAACACGCTGATGGGGATACTAAATTCGTGCAAATTACGTTGAAAAAAGTTACAGATACTACAGTTTAGAAGTGCTAAATGTACGTTTCCAGAGCACTGGGGCAATGTGGGAGTTTTATTATTTGTAATGTTGTTCGGCAGTCGTGGGTCCAAATCCCACACAAAACGACTAGAAATAAGAGCAAGGAAAATATTTCATGTACAAAAAGAGCAAACATTAACACTCGGGCTCTCGGGCAGTGTTGAATTGAATTTCCAGTATGGGGTGAATGCAAAGTGAGACGCCATCTTTGTTCGCAGTTAATTCGTTTGGTTTCAGAGTTCGTTCTTCAAAAACCAATCCGCTTGAGAGGTCAACATATAATCAAAATAAACTTGGCTTTCATCAACGCCAACAATTCTGTAGATTATCAAATCCAACAATTCCACCAAGCACCATCAAACTGATGTTTACAAATACCAACCATTCCACGCTTCCATTTCCTTCGGAAACCTTTTGTAATATACTCCGCGTGTGCGATCATGGTCACTAAATTCTCGGAAAGTCTTAATTTTACTAGAGGCAATCAACTATTGACATCATGACAACAGACACATGAGGAAATCTGGTTTTACGTTAAGCTACTGGTTACTTCATGTTAAAAGTATCACCAGCTTAAGAGTACTACATGTTAAAGTCTCACCAGCTTAAGGGTACAACTACAGGGAGGAACTTGACCTGTCAGTTTTAACTGACAAAAAATAGACCTTATTAACTTAATTACTCATTAATAGTAGGTAACTACCGCACCTACGCGCTGAATGCTACTACATAATTCAAATGGGAAAATTTCGCTTCCAATACCTTTTCTTTTGTTTTTACAAGCACGCTCTTCCCATCTGATCCACCAGCGTCATTTTAATCGTTTGAGGTTAAGTAAACATCTACATAACAACGCATGATTCGGTAATTTGTCCCAAAACAAGGTAATGCGAGTCTGTTCCGAGCCGCAGGGTTCATCACAGTGCATTGGCTTGTGGTTAGTTCATGTAGCCACAATTTATTGCACTGTCGATACATGTGTGTGGCTATTGATACAATGAATCGTGGGAAAAAAGCAGATTAGTAATAATCCGGATTCGGGCGATATGAAAGAGGTTAAGTGGCTCTGGTTGAATGGTTGTAAACAGTGATTAAAGTCCAACTTAATTAGCTCATCCGCACGCTAAGTAAATAGCCTGGCATTTTAGGTACCTAAGGAAATCTATAGGAAGTGGCCAACACGTGCAGCCGAGCTGCCGTTGGCGCGGAGATAATCTATCATAAAAGCTTTAATAAGGCGTTCTGCAATTTGCATAAAAAACAATGCAGGAATTATGCGTCGAAACTGCATTGGAAACGAGAAAAATTTAAAATGCATGGCCAGCGCGAGGTAATCAACTTGCTCCTTTAGTAAACAACTCCCTCCCCCGACTTAGCAACAGCAAGATAGCTAATTTATTGATATTGCTCAAGCAAATTAATTAGCGAACTATTTACACAACTACTGGGGCTTTACGTAATGGAGGCGCGGTCCAAAAGTGCATTTATACATATTAATAAAAGGCGAAGGGTTCGTTTTTCCTACATTTCCGCTGCGCGCACTTTCTAGGAACGCGAGGAAACTCCCTGGTACAAAAGTCAATGTCGGTGAGCCGACTTTTCATTATTCCAACTTGCATTATCAGGAAAAAAATGCATTGAGAAACATGCAATACAATACTTACTATCAATACAGATATATTTTGCAAATTTTTCTATAACGTGCCTCCGTGATAGAATCAAATGTCATCATGTCATCAATTAAACGCTGAGAGATGGAAACATAAAAAATGTGCGTTTGCTCCTGAATCCAACCGCAAAAACGGAAATGCGAAAATATATCAAAACAAGCCAGCACTCCAGTTTGGAAATTAAACAAAGACGAACTTTGGAAACTCGCCATATACCATAACCCAGGAACACGTTCACCTTGAAAAAATATGTCAGCAGAGAGCAAGGCCAAGTGTGCGTACCATTTGGAAGACCCCAATATTCTAATTTGTGCGAACCAATCTGAGGCTATTGAGCAATGTGCCTAAAATCATGAAACGAAGAAAGCCCTTTTTTATGGTACAGTCATCCTGCCATGCAAATTAGCGACTTGTTAGATTAGTAAATTCAGCAACAACCTGTATAACTAGACAGTTTGGATAGGATGGACCACCCACTGTACTGTACCCTTTTCCACAGCAATATTGATTTGGATTAATTTAATCTGATCAGATTAGCATCCTCACCTTGATTTAATAGCGTCATTTAGCGCTCTATTACTAGTTATGGGTAGGCGTGAGTTAATAACAAATATTGCGCATCGTAAACAAAGGAATCTTCGAACTAGTATATAGACAACAGCCATATACAAGATAGAAGCACTAGAAATGCCTATTGCGTTTTTCCAACCACATAAACTAAGAGATATTTTTGAACGACACAAATAAACAGAAACTAAGACGACGGGGCTGAAATAGTTATGGAAAAACCAACGTTTATTAGTGGCAAATCGTTAGTAATTTTATGAGATTACGCCTTTCAGGATCACTTTAATTTACATACTTTACGTAGAATAGTGAATATGCAAATGTCCACGACTAGAAAACATAGCTAAAGGTTTTTTTAAATACAAAATTAAGAAAGGTAGAATCCTATGAACGTGTTTATCATTTCATCATTACTTTTTTTATGTATTATCATATGAACAAAAATCCTTCAGCTATTTCAAACTAGTTACTTAAAAAAATCTCCTTCGTATCAATGTAGACCGAGAGTCTGGGGCCGGGGCAGATGCCTAGTCTAACCCCTTGAATTGAGGACGAACCCTCCTACAGGGGTGACGACCACCAAAGATGTTGGTATTGTGGCTGGAGAGCGTAAATGACACCAATGTTCGAGTGTGGGGTTCGAACTCACTACCTGCCGATTGCCAGGGAATTACCTTTCGGCTACCCGCTCTCTCTGAAAAAATGTAAAACACAAATGTGTGTCAAACGTCCAATATGATGCCAGTTGCAGTTTTTCTTTAAAGAAACAGCAAATTCTGATGGGCTCCTCAAACGAAGTTTCATTTCACACAACAAAACTTAAGTTATATACTCATTATTACGGCAGGCTTGTAGCTACGGTCGTTGCGCATTCCAACATTGCCAACAATCGACATGTGTGAATATGACACCAAAAAAACGTGGAACTGTTGGGCTTGTACTTCCCTCAATGAATAGCTTTTTGTTACTGCTACTTTCACCAGCTGACAAAACTGAATGGAATAGTTTAAACGTTAAAAAATACTGACGAGCAACTCAACGCTTTCCAATGATTCCCCACATAAATAATTTAGACCCGTTTAACTAAACCCATTTTTGCAACCGTGGATTAAATGCATTGCAGCCTGTTTATTCAAAGTAAATGTCATGGTCTCATTTTCTTTGTAAACTTATTTACTTAAATTTTTGAACCCTCTTCCGATGTGGAGCACTTTTTCATGAATCCGATGATACGGTGACGCCAGCGTTGTTATCGAGTTGGGGCAAGTAAATAATGCTTGTTTATGTACAAAAAGAAAACAGAAGCATCCTTAATGCCTAACGATAACTGAAAGTCACTTTGTTTTGCTTTGCCTCAGCGCTCGCAACGCCCTTTGGGCTCAAATGTCAAGTTTAAATAGAAGCATTTTCTATTCTGCATTCATTAGTACAATTTTTTCTAAATAAAACAGTATCGTTGGACAAGGTTTTTGTCTAGTAATGTAATAAAAAATTATCTGTTCCAAGAAATTGTCGGTTATCATTATATTACCATGTCTTAGAATGTCATCAATTTATATTTTAAAATACTGTAACGCTCAAATCAGAATTGATAAAACCAAAAATTGTCACTATATTGATTGATCATCTTTGGATTTTATTAGATTCGAAGGCATTCTTGCTTCGATGTGCAGGATGATAATAAAGCAATGCCCTAAAATCATTCGGGGTTATCACTAATGTGACACAATATTAAAAAGTGATGCAATTAAAGATTAGCGGCGCTACATTAATTATTTACCAAATCCCTCATAAAATTACCAAGCAGAGTCAAATCCTTATATGCAACATTTCAATTTATTACAGCATGTTTAACTAAATCTAGGAAACTAGCATGATTTTATCGTGACAGCTTCTCGTGCGTTTGGTTTGAACTAATAACTTTCACTTTTCAAAAATATTTATTAAGTAATGGACTAGTGCGCAGGCGGTTATGCGATTTTAAAATGGCAGATATTCATTTTCACTTGCAGGTGTAAGCCTCGCTCCCATTTCTGGGCAAGAATGGACAACGCCTACTATTAATATTGTTAGCTTTCTGCCGATTAGCGTTCCAAATTTAAACGAAATATATTTAGCTAAAAAGACCATATTGGCAACTGTGGAAACAATCTCAAGCTCACTTTGATCATTAATTGGATCTAATTACAAATTCGGCAGTTACGTAATGGTTCCGCCAAATTTACGATGACAACTCAATAAACAGCCAAATACTGAGGTTTAAAGTCCAGGGCGTTTACAAATTTAATGACAATTAAAGATCAAGGAATGCAAATTCGAGCAGATCCGTACTAAAATATCGCATGGGTGTGTGCCTCACGCATATCAACCTTGGCAGAGGAAGATTTGATTTTTAATATTGGAGGCCACCAATTAATAGGCAGCAGATTGTGTGTACACGCACTTTGGCAACGGGTGTGTCCCAGCCATTCTTTAACCTGTCGTGCTTTCTAATCTTCAAAAGTTTCCTGCGACTGCCCCAAAACTGGAGGAATGTCTTCATAAAAACTGATTTCCTGAACTATAAATTTTAAATCGCTAATCGACTGGTAGTTTCTAAATTTAGTCAAATAGGCAAGCATCAATATGAAAATTGGAAACTCAAGAGCCAGCAGTCGGCCTTGTACTTTTCGGTGATTTAATTAAACAGATTTCAGTTTTCAAGGCAGATGCGCCTGTTATGGGTACTAGATCCTACAACGTGTTGGTAGCGACAATTTCTAGAAATAGCTATAGTTCCCATTCTCATCAGTAATAGACAATAAACACCAAACAAATACCATTTGAAACAAGTAAATTGAGTGTTTTGAATAAATGAATTCAGTTGGCAATAATTAAAAACCATATTCGTCGCCACTTATACAACGTCAATTATAGGATCCAGTCACCTTCGAGTCTTGGACTTGTCGAGCCCTTTTTCAACGGCCTTATTTTAGCATTTTGGAGAGCCAAGATGGAGCAAACATTATGACATTGGTAGCAAGGTGCCTGGTAACAGTTTTACTGCAATCAGTTGCAGTCTGGCAGGTTTTTAGAGCAATAATGCGGTCGCCATGCATTTTTGCTTTTGCATTTTTTGAACCCGGAATTTTGTAGATTTTGTGTCTACGAGAACATTCACCTACTTCAAAATAAAAAAAGTACTCGAATGAATTCGGAGAAAGCAAGTGCCAGGTATACAATTAATTACTACGAAGATATGCTAATTGAGTTAGGATATAAAAACTGACCACGCCCAATACGCCAACTCGATTCCCTATGTATGTAATTGATACTATCAATGGCTTGCGAATTGCGGTTGCAGTACAAAATTGAGTGGACGTTAAATTTTGACCAAGAGTTAGACTACTGTCTATGACGTAAACTATTATCACCTGGAATACTGGTATATATAAAAAAAAAATCAATAATAAAAATGATTGGTGGAACAACTCTAATCAATTAAGGCTTATTCACAAACAAAATTATATTTGAAAATATTGCTTCAGCACATTTCAACGATAGCCCCCCTCGAATTTTGCTATAATATTCTAAATATTCTACATTATGTTTTGTTTAGATAAGCGAGAAAGCAATCACGTCTTCAACACGTGAACATTTTATGAAATATCGTGTCCAAGTCGAATTTACAATATCTAAATAAATACCCATTTAAGTAATATAATTGCTGCACGCAAACAACCGCACTTGCGAGTTACTGAAATTTTTTATAGGAGTGCTCCACGCTGAAACCCACATCCAATGACGGTTCTTCCCACTGGGATAGCTGTTATTAATCCGCATTTTTATTATTACGTCGTTTAACTATACCCAGCATGGATAACGTATTCTTTTGTTTATTTTTTGTACCGTTGCGTACAATAAAAAAGTTTCTATACTTTCAGTTCTTTGTTTCAATGTAGAGTTTATTGAACTGTTGCAAATACAATTTTTCGGGAATGAAATTGGACTCAAAATAGTGTAGTTCACAGAAATTACTTAAAGAACAAGAAATACGGGGCGTCCCGGAATGTACTCAGCGTTTGTTCGTTGGATAGGTATTTCGAAAAAGAAATGGTGGAAATAGGCGCGCCAACACACCCTGTGGTTAAAGGTTTCAAGGTCACGCCTTGGAATTTTTGTTGCAATGGATCGGTCATCGGTGAAGAACGTACCCTAGGTGTTGGAGCAAACCTTCCATGGAAGTCGTTTGGACATCTAAACTGGTGGACATAACTTTTCCTAAAAATATGGCGCTAAGACAAGCTCACCACTTTCCGAGATCTTCAATAAACAAATGACGAATACATTTCGGGATACCCTGTGTATAAATCAACAGACGGTTTGTACAAACGCAATCAGTTTATTCAATCAAAATAACTGCAACGTCTTATTAGTTGAAAACAAAAGAAGCATTTACACGTTTTTCCACATATTATATGCTTCTGCGTAATTTAATTGTTTTTTTTAATTTGCATCTTCATCAATTAAACGTTGCGACACGATTAATAATTAAAATATTGCATTCCTGATAAAACTTGATATTAAAAAAATATGAACTGCGCCAATCACTTAAAAGATATAGAGCGTTTTTTCTATTGTATTCTAATAGAGATGTCGATTTTATTAGATTCAACTGGCCAGCCATAGTGACTTCTTACAATGTCTGGGACTATAAAATTCATAACAATCAAGCTAAAGCACAGGGCCGTAACTAGGTATAGGCCGAGTAGGCCCCCGCCTACAGGCGTCAGCGGTAAGGAGTGCCAAAATTGCACTGAAAAAAAATCATTTCTTCCCTACTAAAAAAAACAAATAAATTTATAATATTAACGATTTTAGCCTAAATAATGCTAATTATAATAATGCGAATTGCGCCCAATCTGATCAATACATTACACTGCCTTGTGCAATTTACAAAGGGAATGTTATATGTTTGCCAGATTGTAACTGCGTTTGTTTTGTAATTCTCACCTATATCAATCAAAGCATTAGAATTATTAGCTTTCTAGCGCACAGCATAAGTGACCTTATTCTAATTATAAAACTTTTTGCATTTTTAAAATTGAATGTAATGCAGCAGTGGCGACAAACTAACTTAAACTTTAAACGACTATTGAAGCGGGTTCACTGATTGCACATATCACATAATATGCATTCACTGCTTTGGGTTCATCGCTGGTACAGTGGGCAATTGCCAAATCGCATTTTTCGCTACAATCACTTGCCTGCTAGAATTTGTTCAATTTAAGACACTTATGCGACCCTACACCATAGCAGCTTTTATTAAAAAAAATAATTATCGAAATCGGTCTGATGCAAGGCTCACACTACGTGCCGACAGAAAAAGCTACAAGACGATGTGAAAGTGTAGTTGCGAGTACACAACAGTATTCTGCGTTCATATGTAATAATATGCATTATCTGTCCATATTGTGTTATTTTAACATATTAACATGTCTGTACTAGCTTTTAGGGCACCATGTAGGGTAGTTGGTCTTATTCTAATTAAAATGTTTACATTTTTGAAAAATTGTACATAAAAAAAAATACAAAAGAAAATGTTTACCACGTCTTTAATGCAGAAAACGTGCTGCAAGAAACACAACTTTTGCTGGATTCAATTATAGTTGAAGTCTTCAAAATTATCTACAAAATAGGTAAAAATACCTTAATGTTGCTAATAATACTGAAACACTTAGCAATGCGAATCACATGAATTTGGAAATTAAGAAAAACATTGCAGCCAGTGGGATACGAACTCGCGTTCACTAATGACTGCATATGCTTATCGTTGCGTTATAAATGGTGTAGTGGGGTTCCGATTTTGAGGAAATGCGATGCCGATGAAATGGCGACGCAGAGACGCAGGTACACCACATACAGTGTGTCTCACTTAAGACGGCACCACGCCACTATTTTTTTTTCTGATTATACCCCTCACTAAATTCTAATTTTAGGGAATGTTACTTTCCCTTCACGGTAAAATGCTAGCCTACTGCGATTTAAAATAAACAGCAAAATGGGAGAAGTCGTATTAGGGATTTTTTTATCAAAAAATCTTGTTAATAATAGTTGTTTAGAATCGGTCAAATAAGATAAATGCGAAATTTGATTAAAAACAAAATATTTTTAAAATCTCAAAAAAACCCAAATAACGATTTATGGGATGCATGATCTTCCAGTTGCAGTACGGTAGGAAAGTACTGTTAATTATGCTGTTGTTCTTAGGGAATGGTCAAATGAGAATTTTCCAGGAAGTAACAGTCCCCCAATCACATGGCGATTATTTTCAACATTTTTGTTTTTAATGAAATTTTATTAACAAGATTTTTGATAAAAAAATCCCTAATACGACTTCTCCAACTTTATTTATTTTAAATCACAGTAGGCTAGCATTTTACCGTGAAGGGAAAGTAACATACCCTAAAAGTAGAATTTAGTGGGGGGTATAATCAGAAAATAGAATTTTTTAAATCTATAATATATAAAAAAATACTGGAATGGTGGCGTCTAAAGTGAGAGTGAGACACACTGTATATACAGATTTTTAAAATGTTCTACTGACTACATAATACTTTGGATTTTTTTTTATTTAGAAAAGTGTTTTATAATTTTGTTTTCTGTTCTTATTTTATTTGTGTTGTATTATTTTAACATTTAGTTGTTTTTTTTAACTTTTGAATTAAAAATGTTGTAGATATTTTTGAATATTGGGAAATAAATGTAAAAGGCGTACAGTAACATTAGTATTTTTGTCACGTGTATCGTTAGTGTACTGCGGGGCGCAAAAATATTGGCTTGCCTACAATAAAAGTTTGCCTAGTTACGGCCCTGCTAAAGCAATGAAATTCCCCGAGACTACACTCAAAACGTAAAACTTTTGAGTTTGGTCATAAAACTCGGGGCAGGTCAGAAGTAAGTATAATCTCATACGAAACCCAGTTATCTGATATACGTTTATGGGGCGTAACGGGCTAGCACCCCGCGTTCTGCATTACTTCCCTACTATTCCATGATTCGGTTCCCATTTTAACTGTCGATGCATCAATTTCGTTTAGATTATTGTAAATCAAAACGTGGTAAGTCGCAGGCTACATTCTCCACAGCTTAGAACGCTAGTTAGAAAATTGACGTTTCAAAAAGAGCTGGACTGTGGTTTAAAATGTGACACTTCTCGGATATTGTTTAAATTAAGTGTAAGAAAAAATACAACTGATTTCTGTAGCATTATTAAAAAAAAAATTGCAATAGTTGTCTTGAAAATGTCTTACAAATAATATATGGCTATAAAGTTCAAAGAAAAAACAAAAATTTTGTTTCACAAACACATCGTACTGTCGTCAACTGAACATTTTTAAAACGAAAGGTTAGGGAAAGGAAAATCTATATATCGGACTACTATATCCGATCAAAATAATTTTCCAGAGTTATAACTGATAACTAGACCTACAATTTAGTAAACAAGCAGAATCTACGTTATATAATAATTGTACTTATGAAATATAATTCTAAAAATACCTATATATCAACTATGTTGTGCATACGTCTGTGCTGTCACCACGTCCTTTACAAGACAGACATTAGCAAGTTGCGTCGGTTCGAATCCTACCGTCTGCATTTTTTTTTTAAATTAGCAAATATATGTAATTCGCTTTACAAAGTCTCCCCTTTTACTGTTTTTTCAGTATTATTAGCAACGTTAAGATATTTTTACATATTTTGTACAGAATTATGATCACTCTTACGCTTTCTGTATTGTAACATTTGTAGTACTTAAAATTCAATTTTAAAAATACAGAAAATATTTTAACTAGTCCACCTATGGGATAGGCCCAAAAGCTAGTAACTAAATAAATATAGGCAAGAGTCTCTCGAGTACATTTCTTCTCTGTATAGTGTACTTCTGATGTTATGAACATATGTATTGTTTTAACTAGTTAAAATTCTTATATGCTTCTGCTCCAATAACAGGCAAACAACTTTTTAAACTAAGTTTGAAGTGTGATCACATTGGTATCAGAGTTGAAGAATATGATTTATGAAAAATAACTAAACAAACGTAATTTCATGTTATGATAATATGAAAATTAAATATAAAATTGACATACTTTGCATTTAAGCAAGAAAAATTATACATATTAGATGGAGAAAAAGCCACATGGCAATATATTAATTGTGTTGGAAAAATGAATTCATTTTTCGGTGTAAACAAGGACCTGTCGCTTTGATAGGTAAAAGAAAGCATTAGCTAATGGTTCCAAACTAGAGAAGAAACCAAAACTCATAAAAACACAATCAATGCATTAGTTAGCAAGTTTTTGTTGCCCGCATTGAAAAAGTTGCTTTTTAATTTAAATTAAATAAAGATTATTGGAAACAAACCACGCCCCCTGCACGTCCCAAGATAACAGCATTTTGATTCCTTGCAGCTTTTTGCCGATTTTGGAATACATTTACAAAAGAACATGGCGGCCAAGCCCAGGGTTCCACTTAGCATCAGAATTTCGATTTATCAGCGCAGTTTTTGCCGATAAAACACTTCGCTTGCGAAAACCTGTTGCAAATTAATAGACCAAAACCAGTCAAGGCAAAGTTGCCATGTAACACGGCAGCATTTAATTTGAATACTAAAAATGCACAAGGCGCGAATTTACGGGACTTTTGTGCAATTACGGCCAACGATACCATAATTTTTCCGGCGGCCTGCGCCTGTTTACTCAAATTCTGTATATGAATGCGTCCTAGATACCATGATTTGCAATTAGAAGGCGAAAGTCATTTTCTGCCTGTGTGCATAAGGAAAATTGCTGGAGTATGCAGCGCTTATGTTTTTTCATGTGAAATTGTGTAACGTTGAACAAAATACCTTAGTGCACCGAACAATCACCTTCGGCTACTAAAACCTAAAGACCCTAGTCAAGGGCTGTCGTTTTTTAGTGTCTGGTTCCACGCACCGCATTGATTCATCAAGTAAAGGTTGCTTTTTGTTGGTCTAATTATTTATTAAGCATTTGCCTATGGGGAACTTAAATAAGATTTATCTGCTATAACCTTAATAGTAAATTTGTAACAACGCTTTCAAAACGTCTAACCTTGGTTGTTAGATCTACAACATTTGTCTTCTTGGTCTCGATGAAGTTTAAATGTTTAAAAACAAAGTGAAACCGGGCTCAGACGAAGCAATGACGACTGGCATAGGAATTGCGGAAGTTTTGTAAAGTTGTAATTTATTGCAAAAGTAATATTTCTGTTTTGCTCGGAGCTCTAACGTTACTATACATAGGCGATTTCATTTCCAATAAAAACTACATTTTAATAATGTTAAATGTGATCACCCACTAAACAATCACTAACAAGACTCTCCTAACAAGACCGTTATTAAGGTGCGTCACAATATTTGTTCTTAAATTTTGCGAATCTTGTTTTATAGACGCGAGTTTAACGAATCTCCATAACCATAATAGAGCTTAATGGGGTAACGGCTTGACCAATCCATATTCAAGAAAATGTGTATGTATATTAAAAAAATGGTAAATACTAATTAGTCGGCGTAGCCGAACACAATTATGTTGAAACAAAAAATAGCTGTTGTACATGACGTATCGGGAATAGCAAACAGCATGTTTGAACATTTATAAAATTTAAACAAAAGCAGCTGTATGGAAGGCATAAAGAAATTTATGTATGATCGATCAATAATGTGTTTTTTAGACCTCATCTTCAGGCGTCAAGCAAGACTTTTTCGCCCGAGGCTGACATTTTAGTTATTATTTATAAACACGCAGATATTAATAAACAACTTAGTTACAAAGGCTCAAGTAACTACAAGAATTGTCTTGTTTTATTTGCTACGATTTATACAGATTGTCTGCAGTTACATACTAGGTACACACGGTACGTAGATACAGAGACGGTTTATTTGTCTGACAGCACTAGCTGTCTCTGTATTTAGTTACCCAGTGTACCTAGTACATGCAGACAATCTATATAATCTGGATTCTTTTTAAAATTTCGATCGTACGTAAGTTTTGTATGCACCTCAGGCCTAATCAGCATCTTTGGCCCTCGTCATGTTATAGCCCTCGGTTTACTGCACCTCGTGCCATAACATTCACGCCGCGGCACAAAACGCCTGTTTTACTAGATTGATATATAAATAACTATTCATAATATGCACCTTCAGTCATGACTAGGTTGATGTCGTATTTGTCAAAAAATATTTTTGAATTTATCGTTTAGCGAACTTTAAAATGTGGGTTATTTTGTTTGTTGTGGTTTTGTAAAGTCTTGAATGTAATTACGGTCAATGGCTTTCGTTCGTTTTTTTCGGGACTCTGCTACGCGTCGTCTCGAAACACCGAAACTCAATCCATAAAACTAATTTTTACTTACTAAATACATTAATATTTTATAATCGTCGATATAGCAATAAATAAAGGTACATATGAACAATTAGGCATAGCACAACTTTCGAGTTTTCTTATCAATTTTTAAATGGGGCATCCTTATTGTAGGTTGTTCGCCCCTATTTGGCTATTTTGACATTTGTTCTGTATTCAACATCTTGACAGTTTCTAAAATATCAGATAGCTCTAGTTAGGATCTACTTATTAAAATCGTTTGATCTCTTAGAGATGGTGATATTCTTAACTGAACGACACTGCTCAGTATTCGACCAAATGATAAGGAGGTTAAAGCGGTCCAAAAAATTCTGGTATTTCACAATTTTTCCATAAAATTTAATGTCAAAAGAAATGTTACTGGTCGCTAGCTATATTTTTCAATAACACTCAAAACAAATTATGTTTTATATGATAAGTTTTGCAATGTTTTTTTAAGTCGGATAGAACTAAATGGTAACATATTTATAACACTACCCTTTTCAACAGATCGTAAAGATTTTTAACTCGTCCATAACACAAATATTAATGGCAAAACATAACCTGGTTAACAACAAACGAATTTTTGGTTATGTTCGGTGTTTGTATACTTTTTTATCGAATAACTTTACATACGTCAAAACTGGCAAAACCTTGAGACGAGCGCATTTAAATTTGGCGCCAAAATCTGAGCATGCCTGTTAAACTGGCACGAAAGCCAATTATATTTTGGTAGGAAATAACGCAAATGAGAATTGATCGTTCGGAATACATAAATTACAAGTTGCAAAAGACAACTTTCTCGGCATAAACTAGAAAACTAACTTCTTTCCTCTTGCTCCAAATATGTTATAACGAAGTAGCAGTTCATATTTGATGTTTATAGCGATGTTTTTGGATTTTGAAAAGGAAGCTGATGGTTTGTCGTGTCCTACCAAACCCTACAATCCTACATATCAAGCACACAATTGCGATCAGCGCTTCTGAAACCAGTCCAGCCTGAGGCGATGGGGACTTGTGGTAACATATGGGCCACCAAAGCTGGGCAAATGGTGGCTCTGCGGGGGTCATTCTCTCTTACAATCGCAGCAAAGCATGCAACCTCTGCTAGGAATACAACTTTGAACCTACCATAACAAACAGCCATTGTGTAGATTACCAGGGGTCAAGTGACGAGAAAGAAGTAATAAACAGTCTAAGATCTTTAACGAGATAGCGCAATAAATTGCAGGAGCAGTCCGGCCGAAAGGGCTTCAACGTCTTTTCACTAGCTTCTGTGAGTTGAAGATGATCTCCCGGTTCCACGTGTAGTGATAGCTGCACTTCATGCTACTACACACGATGGTGAAAACGCTCATTTGTACGGCCGAACATCGAGAACGTACACGAAACACTATTTTTTCTACAATGGTAACTACTTTACGCGCTCTGGGAGCAAAGGGAAGATTGGCTTTGCACCCGATTGTCACGCACTAAAAGAACGGTCGCAAGAAATTCTCCACGCACGAACTAAGTTCAAATGAGTGAACGTAGCGAGCAGCAGCAACTTGTTGCTCCCGTGGTCCCCTCCACGACACGTGATGCGATGTGATACCAAGGAGATAAAAATGTATCCCCGCGGTTTCTTGGGGACATGTGGAAGAAATCGAAGGCGGCTGCCGAGATCATCGCGCTTGTATATAATTAGGACGTGCATCGCTAATTGGTGACACCTGTTCGGATCACTTTGGAATTAGTAAAACTGACTTTCGGCGGGAACTACGATCTTGCAAAGTTGATGATAGCATATAGGAAGGAAGGTGTGGAAGCTGATCTTTTTAGTAAGCAGTTCGAAGTTATTTATGACTAAATATTATGAATTTTAGGATTATATTTAACGAAAAAATTACCGTATCAGATTACTTGTCGCCAAATGTAGTAATTGTACAGTACGAATTTATTTCTCAATAAAATACGTACAAATAGCAATATCCAATTATCGAATATCATCTTTGCCATATTTAAAGAACGGAATATATGCAGCTCATTACTACTACAACATGCGCATATATATGCACCCAATTATATAAAACTAAGCAGAAAATGTATAAATATGCATGCGCATATGCCCCCTCGTCTACTTTATTCAGAATTTAAAAACGTTTTAGTTAATGGTCGAATACGTATTTAATATTTTATATTACTCATTTTAATAATTCGTACAATGATTTACACCAGATTTAAACAATGATTTTAATAAAAAACATAGGCAATACAAACAATATTCATGAATTAATCAAAATCATAAAAATGTCTAACAAGCAGGGTTCGCAAATATATTGATATAAATATCAACCGATATAATATATCAGAAGTGGGAAAAAGTACATTGTGAACTATCACCTATTACGACATTGGATATGGCGGCCTAAATTTGGTACAATTTATCGTATATACGACCCGCGTTGGAAAAATTCCAGAAAGCTCCCGGGACTTCCCCAATTTTGTGGAAACTGTAACGGAGCGTGGGATTTCTGTTGTTGACATATCTTCAAACTGTGATCACAACAAATCGCCATATCGAAGCGGAAAGCTGTTACCGTCGAAGACAAAGCTGCACTTATTTGGCGTTTACAAGCCAAACGTCGAACGTTTCTATCCAAGGAAAGTAATTTGATGTAAGTGAACGATTGTTTTCCTTAAAATTTAATAATCCATATAAAATACTTAAGTTTCTCTATCAATAATAGTTGTTTGCTTTATTAGTTTGTACTAATACAAATTTGTTGTACGAATCTGATCATAATAAACGCAACTTCATTGTTATGTTAAGTTACCTTCGGCCTAGGCCAAAGTTATTTCTGTACTGTTAAATGGATACAGTCGCGCCCTGTTATTCCTTGTTATCTAGCAACGACGGTAATGCCGTAATCATGTATATTACAGCTTGAAAACACGCTGGAAAAGCGTAATTTTTCATCCCATTTGAGAATTTAATAGCGTGCTCGTCTATAGCGACCTACGGGTATAACGACAGAATTCATAAGATCCCTTGGCCGTCGTAATAAACGATATCTATTGTAGTTGAAAAAAAACTTCTACTGCAATGGTTCATACTAATACGTTTAAAGAGCACGACAAACTATGTATAGTTTAATAGAACAAGATGAAGAAGAAAAAGCAAACGAAAACTGAAGGCCCTACTGGCAATAAATCTTGTAATTTTCATAGAATAAGAAACGCACATAAAGGTGAAAATCTGAATACTCGTCTCATGTAGAGTTAAAGAGAAAATCAGATAGCAGACAGTTGCAATATGTGGATGTTCTCTTCTTCTTCTTAATTTAGGCTGAGAACTTGTTCCTAACTCTATGGGCTGTTCTTCGGCTGCGGCTCAGGCAGAGGCAGCCCGTTGAATATGAGGGAAGAACATCCTTTTACAGGGGTTACGACCATTAAAGGTAGTGTAGATAAAAATAAATCTTCAAAGCACAGTAAAGTACGGTGGAAAATCAGTTCCAATATATGGATGTTCTCTTCCTCTTAATTTAGGCTGAGAACTTGCTCTAACTCTACGAGCTCTATGAACCCTCTTCGGCTGCGGCTCGGGCAGGGGCAAATCCGGTGAATATGAGGGAAGAACATCCTTTTACAGGGGCCACGAACATCAATGTAGTGCAGATAAAAATAGATCTTCTAAGCCCAGTAAAAAACGGTGAAACATCAGTTGCGATATGGAGATGTCTTCTTCTTAATTTAGGCTGAGAAGTTGTTGCTAACTATGAGCCCCCTTCGGTTGTGGCACGTGCAGGGGAAATCCGTTGAGCATCAGGGAAGAACATTATTTCACAGGGGTCAGGACCATCAAAACTAGTGCAGATAAAAATAAATCTTAAAAGCATAGTAAAGTACGGTGGAAAATCAGTTGCGACATGGAACTGTTTTCTTCTGCTTCTTCTTAATTTAGGCTGAGAACTAACTCTGTAAGCTCTCTTCGGCTGCGGCTCGGGCAGGGGAAATCCCTCGAGTATGAGGGAAGAACATTCTTTAACAAGGATCACGACCCCCAAAGGTAGTACAGATAAAAATAAATCTTTAAGATACAGTAACATATGATGAAAAATCAGTTGCAATATGTAGATGGTTTCTTCTTCTTCTTAATTTAGGCTGAGAACTTCTTACTAACTCTATGAGCCCTCTTCGGCTGCGGCTCGGGCAAGGTAATCCGTTGAATACGAGGAAAAAACATAATTTTACAGAAGTCATGATCATCAAAGGTAGTGCAGATAGAAATAAATCTTCAAAGAACAGTAAAATGCGGTGAAAAATCATTTGCAATATGTGGATGTTTTCTTCCCCTTAATTTAGGCTGAGAACTTGTTACTAACTCTATGAGCCCTCTTCGGCTGCGGCTCGGACAGGCGAAATCCGTTGAGAATGAGGGAAAAACATTCTTTCTCAGGGGTCACGATCATCAAAGGTAGTGTAGATAGAAATAAATCTTCAAAGCACAGTAAAATACAGTGGAAAATTAGTTGCGACATGGAAATGTTTTCTTCTTCTTCTTCTACTTAATTTAGACTGAGAACTTGTTACTAATTCTATGAGCTCTCGGCTGCGGTTTGAGCAGGGGCAGCCCGTTGAATATGAGGGAAGAACATCCTTTTACCGGAGTCACGGCCATCAAAGGTAGTGCAGATAAAAATAAATCTTCAAAGCACAGTCAATTACGGTGGAAAATCAATTGCAATCTGTGGATGTTTTTTTTTCTTCTTAATTTAGGCTGCGAACTTGTTACTAACTATATGGGCCCTATGAGCCCTTTTCGGCTGCGGCTCAGACAAGGGCGGCCCGTTGAATATGAGGGAAGAACATCCTTTTACAGGGGCAACGATCATTAAAGGTAGTGCAGATAAAAATAAATCTTGAAAGCACAGTAAATTACGGTGGAAAATCAGTTGCAATCTGTGGATGTTTTCTTTTTCGACTTAATTTAGGCTGCGGCTAGGGCAGGCGAAATCCGTTGAGAATGAGGAGTCACGATCATCAAAGGTAGTTCAGATAGAAACAAATCTTCAAAGAACAGTAAAATCCGGTGAAAAATCATTTGCAATATGTGGATGTTTTCTTCCCCTTAATTTAAGCTGAGAACTTGTTACTAACTCTATGAGCTCTATGAGCCCACTTCGGCTGCGGCTCGGGCAAGGTAATCCGTTGAATACGAGGAAAGAACATAATTTTTCAGAAGTCAATATCATCAAAGGTAGTGCAGATAGAAATAAATCTTCAAAGAACAGTAAAATGCGGTGAAAAATAATTTGCAATATGTGGATGTTTTCTTCCCCTTAATTTAGGCTGAGAACTTGTTACTAACTCTATGAGCTCTATGAGCCCACTTCGGCTGCGGCTCGGGCAAGGTAATCCGTTGAATACGAGGAAAGAACATAATTTTTCAGAAGTCATGATCATCAAAGGTAGTGCAGATAGAAATAAATCTTCAAAGAACAGTAAAATGCGGTGAAAAATAATTTGCAATATGTGGATGTTTTCTTCCCCTTAATTTAAGCTGAGAACTTGTTACTAACTCTATGAGCTCTATGAGCCCACTTCGGCTGCGGCTCGGGCAAGGTAATCCGTTGAATACGAGGAAAGAACATAATTTTTCAGAAGTCATGATCATCAAAGGTAGTGCAGATAGAAATAAATCTTCAAAGAACAGTAAAATGCGGTGAAAAATAATTTGCAATATGTGGATGTTTTCTTCCCCTTAATTTAGGCTGAGAACTTGTTACTAACTCTATGAGCCCTCTTCGGCTGCGGATCGGGAAGGCGAAATCCGTTGAGTATGAGGGAAGAATATTCTTTCACAGGGGTCACGATCATCAAGGGTAGTGCAGATAAAAATAAAACTTCAAAGCACAGTAAAATACGGTGGAAAATCAGATGCGATATGGAGATATTTTCTTCTTCTCAATTTAGGCTGAGAACTTGTAACAAAGTACAGACAACGTGTAATTCTCTAAATTCTCTTCGGTTGCGGCCCGGGCTACTGGCAATCTGTTGAATATGAGGGAAGACATCCTTTTACATGGGGCCAGGACCATAAAGGGTATGGTGTCCGGTGAGCATATTTTAATTCCGTCATAGATTTCGGCACTATATACCAATTGTAGCATTCTGATTAGTTAAAGCGCTGCGATTAGGGTCGGATTTAAATAGGAAGCGCCGAAACAAAAAACTTTATCCAATATTGGCATGGTTAGCAAGCGTGTGCAACGTCAGCAGGTGGTAAAATATAAGAACGTAAATGTGTATGGAATACAAAGCTCAAAATTCACGTATTTAAGCGCGACAAAAATATTTGAAAAAATTAGGAAACGAAAGTTTTGTTATTTATATTTAAACATATAAAACTTCTTGTTGTATTTGGCATATTATTTATAAGATAAATTTGCAAATTTCCAGCTAAATTCAGTTTTTTTAAACAGTATAGATGAACTAGCTGTAGCATGTGGCGTATGCCGCATTTAAAATGTAGGACTGCTGCACAGTAGAAATAATAAGGGTGTGTTTAAACGGAGCGTGTGGGCGACCGTGGAACCTTTTAGTAAGGCAGTAATAAACTCTCATTATTAAATGAAATGTACTTGTGTTCATAGTGTTAAAAAACACATCCAATAGACATAATAAGTAATTGTTTTCTGTGATAATGTTCCTATTAAAAGTAATTGTAAGTTTAATTACAAAAACCCGAAAATAGTAAGTCGTGGAATGAAGCCTTGGTACTTTTGCCGGTTTAACACGGTATGTAGTATTGTGCATCATTTAATATGTATGATCTTTCAAAGAGACCTCCCAAAATAACGTTTAGCTCCACATTTTTCTTTTTTCTACAACTTATTGTAGTCGGTTGTACTTTAATCGCAGTTCTAGATGCACTAGCGAAGTACCAATTCTAAGCTGGGCGTGTAGAAATGTTTCTCAAACATTGTAAGCACTACCGTACCGGCTGAAAAACAAGACCTCAGCTCCGGCCTGACGTCAGCACAAAAAGGCCGAATAAGAGTCTCTTATTTCGAGGCTGGAGGCGAAGCAAATTCAAATAAAGTACAATCATTGGCCAATTCGGCCTTCTTGTGCTGACGTCAGGCTGGAGAACTGAGGCCTTGCTTTCCAGCCGATATTGGTACTACTACTGCCTTCATTATAGTGGGAAAAGTGCGATATGTGCGATCAAGCAATGTTTACGAATTCTTTGAATGTAACTATTATTCCACTTGCTTGATTTACATCTATCCATACTTTCTACTGAAGCATTCGCATCAAAAATGTAGATGTGAATTCAGATATGGTGGATGTTGATGCTTCACAGAATGAAACTAGTGCATATAAACTCCGTGTCTTCTGTAGGCACTGCACATTGGAATCTGACGCATCTTCCAGCCAATCAGAACGCTACAATTGATCTATAGTGCTAAATTACAGGGCGGAATTAAAACATGCGGCCGGCGAGCATCGCTAAAAACCAATAATCGAGTATGAGATTCGAACTCACTACTTGTTGCTTGGAAATGCAAACACTCTATCAGCTAACCATCCGCTTTCTAAGGGATGTTTTACAGAACAAAAATAAATATAGTAATAGTTTAAAACAAAATTTAGAATTTATTTGGACCACGATTTTTGACCGTTACTGCAGAATACACGAAGAGATTGTGAAATTTTATTTTAGAAAACGTCGACCCCGCACACTCGACATCTTTTCAATTTTTTTGTGGGAGAACAGAATTGATCGATTTACTAAATCTTCATCGTGTAAACCTGAAAATATTCAATTCCGTCAGCAAAACAATTTCATTAGTTAATTGCCTGCAGAAATCCGTACACATCGATCCGCCCAACTACTTACCACGCTATAGATAACATTTAAATACTTTTACCGAAAATACATGTTTCATTGTTTTTTGCAAACTCTGCAGGTTTCCACATGTTTTAGCTGCAACTTGTGTATATATCGTTAGATCTAGATTTGCCATTGCAACAAAAATTTTAAAATCCTTAGTTCCCACAACACTTCAGTTTCAAATACATATCGCTTTCGGGAAGGGACGAACACACATAGATATATCATTAGTGAAAACTGTTTTGAGTTACGTTTGTAATATTGGATATACATACAATAGTTGGAAGCATTGGGCGTGTAGTAACTCGAAACTAGGAAATCTTTTGAATATAGTTCACGCGACCAGCATGAGGTGCTACACAACGTGCGTTAAGGGAAAATACGCGGCGCCGCGGTTTTGTGCTGTAACCGCAGGGGCGATTATTGCGTCACGCGTGCGGCTTGAATTGAAACTGTTTGAAGTGCAATTTATTATACCATTACAGTCCTTGTGTTCTACTCCTCTCGAATTTCATCTACATATCTATTATGAATACTGAACACATCACCCCTGCAGTTATATTCAAATAAATAACACAACCCCTTAAAGCATTTCAAGTATTGCTGTAAAAATAGCTATTTATGTACAAGTACATAATCTAGAACTTTATTTTATGGTCGAGCGAGATTTGCGAGCGAGGCTAATAAATAATATCAGTCAATAAAGTCAGATGATGTACAAATTGCACACAAAGCTTGATGTTAGGTTGCTTTTTTAATTAATAAATAAATATCTAGTAAAATAAAATTAATATGTTCTTGAAGCAGCCCAAGTGCCAATGGATGTTGGCACATTTTTCATGATGAACATTTACGATAACAAAAAATGTATTATAAATATTCATTACCATAATAATTAATCGCCGATTCTTCACTTACAAACATAAACACTTTGTTCATGAAGCTGTTCACGAGTCCATAAAGTGGCACTTTATTGTACTAGTGCCATAATGATCGCCGCCTGCGATTAACAAAATTTGGTTTGCAACGATAACGATAAAGTAAATTAGACTACACTGTCACCGTCAAATAATTGTTATAATAAATGCACACTTAACATATGCGAACAAATTTAAACATTAAGCAACAGTAAAATTATACCTTCCAGATGAAAACATACAGATTTAAATTTCGAAAATGATCTTTTTATATCTGCAGAAGTAATTGGAGCATATTTAAATGAACAGTAACATATTTTGCAATTGTTAAATAAAATGAAATTGCAATATATTGTCGTTTTTATTTTCAAAGGTAAAATTACGATTTTTTGTTGAAAATATATGTTTCAATTTGGAAAATTGTCTATCTGCATTTGTAGAAGTAATTGCAGCATACATTTAAAACATAATACTTTGTCCTCAGGTTCTAAATAATTGTGGTTTTCCTGTAATTTTTTCCTATAAAATCAAACTGAAATTAAACTTTAATATTAGAGGTAGAAACACATGGAAATTTGGGGGTTTCCCAACTGATGTGAATAGTAATTTCAGTATGATTTAAACCCTGTAATGTATGGTTTATTACTTCCCTGCTATTAGGTGCTGTGACCTTCAAGGGTGGGTTCAGCTCTTGTTCAGCTTTTACTACACTCCAGACAGGAGTTTTTAGGAATTCCTACATTCGAAATAAGTACTTTTAGAAGGTCTTTTGGCAATATATATCATCATTTTAAAAATAAAACCAAACGTGTTTATACCTAAAAAAATGGCATTTATGTAGAACAGCCATCAAAATAAGAAGCATAAACTTCCAGTTTTTTGTTGTCATAAATGTTCATCATAAAAAAATCTCTCAATATGTATCAAGTCACTAGCTACTTCAATAACATGTTAACATTTATTTAGCTCTTAAATAAAAAACCTAAAATGTTGCATGCACCTCGTATATAATCTGACTTTATTGGCCTTGCTCGCAAAACTCGCACGTCTATAAAATAGACTCATGAAATAAGAGCCCTACATTATGTACTTGTTATATATTATCCAGACCTCAAAGGCATCTAATTACTGCCTAAATATTTTTTTAAAATTTCTTTAGAAATTGTGGCGTAATAGTTATTTCCTATACAAGTAGTGTTACGTGGATATTATCCACCAGAAAAAAAGTTGTGGCGTAATAGTTATTTCCTATACAAGTAGTATTACGTGGATATTAGATATTACCCACTAGAGAAAAAGTTTGGCCCACAAGGTCGTAGGCCGCGTGGGTTAATTTTCTCGTGTGGGTAATACCTCTAACACCACGCAACCTCTCAATAAACTCAGAAGCATCAAAACCACATCAAAACAAAAATTTTTATTTGAAATCACAGTACGAGTTCGTTTGAAGTTATCGGTTGACGGGGACATCATAACATGGATGACAATAAACATTGAAAAATTTGTCACGACATATTTGCCATGACATAAATATCGATTTCACGTTGTCTAAAGGATAGCAAAGCGATCGTGATTCCCGTAGTCATCGCAGCTGAAGCAACATTCGAAAATGGCAGGCAAATTAAAAAAAAACTATGAAAAGAACAACGTCCGTGGCGTGAACAAGGAGATCGTGCTGGCATATTACATTGAATGTTTTCGAACATGTGGATATATCAAGGTTAGTTGCCCCATTTTTTTGGTCGATTTGTAAGTGCAGCATCAGATTATTACTGATTTTATGTGCTTGCCAGCTACTTGAAAAAAGGGAGAAGTTTTAAGGGAAAAAAGCCAAAACACTTGAAAGAGGACATATAGAGCGATTTTTGGTGGAGGCACCCGATATTTGGCATATCAGGAGGATGTCGCTGCATTGAGCTTTGCAAATTCAAATTGCAGGATATCGAATACAAAGGGTTATACCTCACGATTACATTGCCCGATACTAAAACAAAGAAGACACGCAAATTTGTGCTCGGCAATGGATGATTTAGGGTGAATGTTTTGGATATTTATAAGAAATATAGGCCCTTTCGACCGAAAAACGTAAATCACGACAGATTTATTTTGTCTTGCAGAAAATTAAAATGTACAGTATAAACACTATATCTAAAGTTTGCAAAACAAGTTGCAACCTATTTAAATTTAGCCGATCCAGACCAGTATACTGCGTACAGCTTGCGACGTTCTTCTGCCACCTTGCTGGTTAATACAGAAGCTGATCTAATGAATCTGAAACGTCATGGAGGGTGGAAGTCATCTACCGTGGCGGAAGGGTATGCGGAAGAATCAATTACGAAGAGAATAGAGGACAGAGAGCATCATAATAGAGAAATCTTTCACTTCAGCTCCAGGTTCATCCATGTCGGTTCATCGGATGAATGAAACGAATGTGCAAACTTCTGTTGTTTCGAAGAAAAATATAGATTTCCAACAATTCAGCGCAAAATTGTCACGGAAATGTTAATACTGATAATTTTCATGTACATTATGGAGATAAATAATGCAGATATTTTCATTAAATCTGTGTAAAATTTTGCGTAATCAAAAAGTCACTTGTGTGTAATACCAAGGCATTCTATACTGTTCTAGGCCATGACACCGGGCCTATAAAATAACTGCAATGGCCTACCACAATCTGGCAACACGGTTTTGCCAACCTTTAACAAAAAAATTGCTAGTTTTGGTCACTAAATTAACAAATCTGTCAGTGCACTGTTGCTGTCATTCTAATACGTGCCCGTAAAAAAATCTTTAAAATCGTTGCTATTTACATAATAATAGTCAATTTAAAAAGCATTCCTAATGGGTAGGTACCTAGTTCTCCATTGCAAGTAAATCGTTACTAATTATGATTTCATCTAAAACAGTAGGTAGTTTCTTCAAAATAACTTGCCTGGAAGCTAGTGGTATTGCTGCAGTGGGAACAAATCTCTTCATCTATGAACCTTTATATCGGCTTTTTTAAAGTGCGTTTCACAAACAACACTAACCTTTCTAATCTGCCAGTCCTCTCAATTCAAAACTTGTTACCATTTTTCATTCGATGGAAGTTTGAACACGCTAATATATGAAACAACTGATGAAGCGTACTTAATTTGACTTGCAGCTTGGTACTTAACACTTCAAAGGCATTTTTGCAACTGACATTAACGTCAGATATATTTGAAAGTTTTTAAAACTTAGTGTCCTGGAATGGCCTACCAGAAAATTTGGCATAAGAGCCATTGTCATGGTTTGGAACAATGTAGACTGCCTTGGTAATATGTACTGATATTAATATTGTTAAAATCGCCATAGTTATGGAGCGTTTATTGAGAGGTGGTGGATGAATCCTATGCACACTTCTGCCTCGAGTCCTAAATTTCTGATAAACATACTGTACTTATTAATGCCATTAACAATAGCAAATTTTTATTCTTGAATAAATAATCCACATTCATTTCTTTTCATTACAATTCTAATTCGTTAATTTTAAAGTATTTTGCAAATTTATGGAAGTCTATTCATTACCTAACTAACATAATCAATGTGATAGTGCTAGGTGGTATTTCCTAAAATTGATTGAAGCACTTAAATACCACCTAAAAGCTTTTACATTTGTATTAATTATGTTAACGTATAATCATATTTCCCAACAATCACTAATCAATTGGAACATATTATGAATGACATTAATTTTTGTATTGGAGAAAGTAAAATGTTATCAGTAAACACTGATCATGATCAATAGCTACTATTTATAATCATTGATACGATCAATAACAAATATTATTACTACAGCTTGTATATGAATAGAAAAGGAAACACCGTAGACATTACTGTTATCTATTAGCTTTTGTTATTGTAACCACTAATTAGTTATGAGTGTTTGTACTTAATCCATTAATTTATCTTAGGGCAACTTATGGCACAAGCATAATGGTGGATGTTCGCCTATTAAAAAAAAGATATTTGAATGTGTCAATCAAATTTTATTTTTTTAATTTTTGCAAGTAACATGCATGTTTGATTATTTCAATAACGAAACAACTTCTGTAATGCAGCATACCGTATGAATGATACATTTAAAATAATATCCAGATATCCAATGTATATCATGTGATGTAACAGTTGTATGTTTTAACTGGTGGTGTTGTAAAGGGCAACCACAGGGTTGTTTTAGTAAACAATATCTTGAATTGATAATCTACGATAAATAGTCACGTTAAGGATTAAATTCCCATTAATAGTGAAGAATAATAATTGATAATTTGACACGTAGCAGCAATATAGTATGATCTACGATCAAATTTGACCATAAGTCACAAATATTATTCAAATATAAAATTCAAGATTGTTCGATTCCATTTAACGTGGTATTTTACTACGAAGCCAGTAAAACAGTGAAAGTGAGTGTTGTGGTATGCTGTTGAACTGTCTATCCATATAATAGACGTTTCAAAGAGCTACAACAAGCTTTTATTTGGTCAGGAACAACCCAGGGAGGTGTTTGCTGATTAGAACTTATTCAGTTAGGAGCTGAGATAACATATTCAGGTATAAGATAGATAGTCAGAAGGTTAGTGCCCATTCCTTATGAAATATATTATAGCAAGTCTGGTGCGGCAAATCATTAAAATAATTGTAAATATATTTAGAAATTAATTTAGAATTAATTTTCTAAATTTAATAGTGATTCGAGTACTCGACGTATTTCAATCAGTATAATTTGAAATTTACATTTTGGGATTAGGTTAGTTTTTAGAAACTTTATTTAAATCCAGTTTGGATATTTAACATTTGATTAAACTAATTTTGACAATATCTATTTATTTTTGTAATGTCAGATCAAACTTCGATGTGCTACTAACAAACTGAAAGTATGAATTTAATTTTGTGAAGTACCTGAGACGTGTATTTGATTCACAAAGTCAAATAATTATTATATTTTAACTACAAGAGAACGTTGTTAGTTGAAAATTTACTCATTCAGTTGGGAGTCTGGAATCCCATTGCATAAACAGACTAGTCGAGGCTTTAAAAAACTATAATCACACAACATAATTCTGAATGTCAAATTGATTTATGAGATACGTCAAATCCTATTTATTGTATTAAGAAGTAAGGTAAGTACATAAATAAGTTATACCTGATAATGCATCTTTTTAATAGTTAGTAAAAGGGTATAATTAATTTGATATTAATTGTAATAACACCGTAACTATAGAATCACCTAAAGAGGCTTTTTAAATCCGTCTATATTGTTCAATGTAGACTGCCTTGGTTTAATCCCTTATACAGTGAGAAGTTTTTCATGTGGACCATACCAATCCTACACACACTGCAAAAACATAGTTTTTTCAAATCGAACAAGGTAACCACTATTATCGTTTAGCAACCCAATTGTTATTTTTTCAAGTATCTATCACATTATTACAGTATTTGTGTTACTTTTACTGTTACATTCGCTTCAAGACTTAATCTGCACTCCTTTCATTACTCTACAGTCTTTGTTGCAATCAACTACATAAATTACTTAGTTTTGTTACTATACAGAAATATTCTACATTAAAAAAATCAAGATACATTCTAGTGTAAAAGAGCAACTGTCTTGCATGTCCCTATGTTCGTAGTAGTCTCCATCTATATGTATAATTGCTTACTCCTTTCTAGTTAACACTGGATTTTTGCCTCCTTTTTACTTTTGCGATTTTGAACTATAAATAACATCCCAACATTTTAGAGGGTATAAGCATAAACTATCAAACCAGGAGAATATTTAAACAATTTAAACAGTCTGTTTCCTAATATATACTTAACCCTTTCCAGCCCAATGATTCCATTTGACAACATCACCTTGAAAATTACATTTACAGGTAGCTAACGGGTGTTCATAAACAGTCGTCATCCCAGTTGCCTTAAAAAACAAAATGTTATGTCTTTGATTAATTCGTACAACACAATGAAACGTCATTGAGTACTGTCATAGCGCATTTTTTCTCAATTTTAATAGACATACGTTTCTGAAGTCAAAACCTACTGGGATGACGACTGTTTATGAACACCCGTTATAATGTAGTTAATATAGTACTTTCTAAAAATGTGTTTACAGATGTTATCACAAGAGGGCAGTATATGTACAATATTGAAATTATTTTAATTTGACGTTTTAGAATGAATCACCAAACATCATAAGCGTCATTAGTTGCATTGGTGGATGAAGTAATTTTGTGTTGTAGTAAAACTGTGTTCAGAGTATTTTCAGAAGCAAAACAAAAATATACAGAGGTAAACAAAGATCATAATTACATTATAAACAATTTACATAGATCTTTATCAATTTATATCAAGAGATATTTAGATAAAATACCAATGATTCCATTTGGCATCAATGGGAATTAGTGACCTCAAAATCTCTAAAAGCATATTACTTGGCCAGTAACTTGAAAGATCTACAATAATGATAATTTTATTTAGTTTAGATGTCGTTATCTAGAAGAAAAGAAAAAATAAGGATTGAGAAGTTAACAGATCAAGAAGTTATAGAACTATTAGAGAATTCTGACATAGAAGTAGAACTATCGGATGAAGAATGGGAGCAGGAAGTACTAAATTCAGAATATCGTGAAGAACTGGAGGAAATGCTGCCTTTTCCGGGAACATCCTCATCGCTTGTGGAGGACATCACCGATCGAGTGGAAGCAGAGGACATTGTCGATAGAGTGGAATATGAAGACAACTACGTTCCTAATGAAGAAAATTTACTTATTGGGAGCAATAAAAAAAAACACCTAATGATAAAAATAGAAAACTTAATTGGGAAATTAAAGATATTGATGAGGTTGATATTACATATTCTGGCCAATTTTCTGATCCTCCTTTAGAATATCCTTCCCCCCTTGAATATTTTAAAATGTTTGTGACTGATGATATTTTAGAAAATTTATCTCATCAAACAAACCTATACTCTGTTCAAAAAAAAGGCACTTCGATAAATACGAACAAATACGAAATAGAACAATTTCTAGGAATCCACATACTCAGTGGAATCATTAGAATGCCTTCTTATAGGATGTATTGGGCAGAAGAAACGAGATTCAAGCCAATCGCAGATGTAATGTCTAGAAACCGTTTTGATAACCTTAGAGCTGCAGTACATGTAAACGATAATACAAATATGTTGGCTCGCGATGATCCAAATTATGATAAACTTTTTAAGGTTAGGCCTTTTATCGATGCTGTGCAACAAAATATGAAAAAAGTTGAACCAGAGGAATACAATAGTGTAGATGAAATTATTATTCCTTTCAAAGGGCATTCTAGTTTGAAACAGTACATAAAAAATAAGCCACACAGGTGGGGCATAAAAGTGTTTGCTCGTGCTGGAGCTAGCGGTATATTGTACGATTTTGAAGTTTATATCGGTAAAGGGACAGTCAAGAAAGAAACTGCTTTGGGAATCAGTGGAGACATAGTTCTAAGGCTCATCAAAAATTTGCCCCCAAATCAAAACTTCAAATTATTCACGGATAATTGGTTTACGTCCTACAATTTGTTAGTAAATCTGAAAGATAATGGATATTTAGCCACAGGTACAGTACGTATTGCTCGTTTGCCTGGTTGTACGCTGTTGCCAGATAAAGAACTTGAAAAAAAAGGAAGAGGGTCTTTTGATGTTCGCACAGAAACCACCAAAAACGTAACTGTTATAAAATGGAATGATAGTAAATGTGTACATACGGTATCAACTTATAAAGGACAACATCCTCTTGATACCGTAAAACGTTGGTGTGTTAAAACGAAGCAATATATCGAAGTTCAACGGCCCGCCATAATAAAAGAGTACAATACTTTTATGGGAGGCGTTGATCTCCATGATATGCTAGTAGAACTGTACCGCATAAAAATTCGTGCAAAACGCTTTTACCTAAGAATTATTTTTCACCTAATTGATGTCAGCGTGGTGAACGCTTGGTTACTCTATCGACGACACTGCAGCATACAAAACGAAAAGCACAAAACCTTGCTGCAGTTTAGAACCGAGGTGTCACATGCTTTGCTGAAGGCTGGAAAAAGCTTAGAAAAAAAACGAGGTCGACCATCACGGGAAACTTCCAGGGAAAATTCTCCACAACCCTTCAGAAAGAGATGCGTTACAGGACCAAGACCTGTAAATGATGTCAGGTTTGATGGAATAGCTCATTGGCCCCAACATTCCGACAATAAACAGCGTTGTAAGCTCTGCATCAAAGCTTATTCCCGTGTAAAATGCAGAAAATGTGAATTTTTTTTGTGTTTTAATAAAAATAATGATTGTTTTTACGATTTCCATGTTAAACATTAAGAATAACTGTATGGTAATGTTCATAATTCACATAATAAATTAGTTCAAAATATTAATGGTTTTGACACCCATCCCTTCCCACTGATGCCAAATGGCATCATGTCTGAAAAAAATAGAAAAAAACAAAATAAATTAAAATTGTTGCACACACGTGTTAAAGAAGCCCCCCTAAATCAGAATTACATAACAGAAATTTTTTTCACCGTAACAAAAAAAGTTGGGCTGGAAAGGGTTAAGAGAAAAAAAAATGTCACATTACACTTACAACATGCCAATTCTTGCCAAGAGAGTGCAATGAAAGTATTTAACACTCCAGCAAACTTGAGATATTCGGATGATGAGTAGTTCAAATTTCAAAGTTACCAAGCACAGAACAAAAAAAATGGGCTATTTATTTTCTGAAAGTATAGAAATCCATATCCTATCTACCTATTAGGTACACTTTCCTAATATTTTAACTGCTACCACAAAATTTCAAACTCGTCATTTCATACCATCATTTTCAAAACAAAAAAATTACAAAGACTTTAGTCGTTGCCTCGCAAAAGCGAGCTTCTTCCAGACAGGGCATGACGCGTCCTTGCCATGGATTTGTAAACAGTTTTATCAGAGTAAGAGTGCGAGCTGACCCCTCTTCATTGCAGTTAATTAGAGCGATTGGACTACCGAGCTACCAATATCGGACTCAAAAATTGGCATGGGTTAGTGGGTTAGTAGACATCTTGGTCAATGAGAGCCATCTCGTGCGGCAGATTAGTGCACTGATGGGTGATGAGCTGAGTTCATTAACTGACAAATAACAAGTCAAGGAATTTGACCCCCTGGGAGATTTATTAGTTGTTTAGATTTGTGCGGGAGTTCAATAACTGCTACGCATGCAGGAAGGGACAATTATCAGCAATTCTGAATTTTAAAACCATTCAATTATTTCCTCATTTTTAATCCTCAGGGCGGCTAAGAAATTTTAAGAATGAGAAGGTAGAACTCATTTTCAGCTTTTCGAGGATGTACCTTAGGAAAGGAAAACATCATTTGGGCGTAACTGCAAAACCTACCTAATCAAAGCATGCCTACAGCTTATCGCATTTCTAAAAAGCTAACATTTCCATATTTGATAAATGGTGATGATTTCATAACCTCAAACCCACTATTTCTATTATAAATTTTTAATTTCAAATAGCTTACTTAGGACAAAGACCTTTCTATATTGCTCAAATGGAGAAAATTAATAAACGCCATTCAAGAAATAAGTGAATGAATATTCAATAATAGTAGATTATGTTATTAGGAGTAAAAGTGATACTTTATGTGGCGAAGCTGAAGTTTATTTAGCCGAACGTTAGTGAGGCAAATAATTCAGCTAAGCCACATAAAGTCACTTTTACTCCGAATAACATATACTATTTTATCCGCAAACGAATTCAGGTAAATTTCATTAATATAAATTTTAAAAAAAGGATGCATCGGCCGGGAATTGAACCCAGGCCACCCGCGTGACAGGCGAACACTGCACCCCTGCACCAACCTCTCTTGTTCAAATAACGCGCTACTGTAATGATATATGAACTGAATCACCCGAGCTAATAGTACACGGCCACAGCAGCTGTCACACCATAAACCACGGCGACAGATGCTCCGATCCGCTGCTTAAAGGTTTATTTAAATTAAAACTTTTTCGTACTCTTTTTGAAAATAAAAACCAGCCTACGTTCTAAGTCTAAAAATTAGCAAAAGTTTAAACCATCATACAATTTAATCGGTCCAGTATCTTCGGAGGAGATAGCGAACAAACATAGAAATAAAGAAAGAGGGCAACGATTTTGTGTGCTTAGGCAGATTAAAGTACGCAAAAGTCGCTATTTTATCTGCTTAGGCAGATAAAGTGACACTTTTACCTTGTCAATAAAGACAAATAAGTTGACAAATGTATAAGAATGTACTACATTTGAGCAGCGAAACCAGTTGTACTAACAGCGATTTCATATTTTCTTGTTATTATACCATTATAAAACTGTTCTTATTTACCCCATTGCTAATCATAAAGTCACCTAATAGTAAAAATATGGAACAAGCATTAAACTAAGTTGCTTTTTTCGTTCATTCAGAGGGCGTCTGTCGACATTACAAAAAGAACCATAAAAGAAATGCACTAATAATGATGCTTTTAATATTGTTTCTTCATTAGAAATTTTGTTAGATCAGACGGTACAGTCAAAAACTTGTCAGACAATGTCATGTATGTTAGAATTTTTTTCAAATTTTACTGTATCCATGTACAACTGGCGACATGGAATAGTTTCCAGCTGTATTTATGCAGTTACAAAGTTTTAAATTTTATACCTACATATTAAAATGTTACAAATTCTTAACAAAAAATATAATTTATTTAAATACAAAAGGTAAAGAAAGTTTACTTCATTTTCTATAACAGACATTTCCTATAATGAACAAATTTTTTGGTATTAAGATTATTGAATCAACCAGTATTAGAGACATCTCAACATAAGATACCAGAGGTCAATCCCAACAATGTATCTAATGATGCAAGGTTTTTACTGTATTATACATATCAAATAATTAAATTAAAATTAAAATTACACACATTCCTCAAAGCAGACATGTCAAAAATAAAAAACAAATCTAATGTGGATTTATAGCACATTGGTACTTGAAAAACAAGGGTTAGCACACGATACACTTTTAAAAATTCTCAATTTAAAATATATTCCAAAAAATATGAATGAAATATGAATCTGGCATTCGTTTTATGACTAAAGAGCGAATTATATGCATTTTACATATTCTCCGTATGTAAATTTAGGATTTTCGTCCTCTAGATCCAAACTACAAAATTTTATAGTGCATATTTAAGGCCGTTTGTACATATTTGTACATATACAATAGTTTTTCTCCAAAGATTAAAAATAAGTAAGAAATACGTGACTAAATCTTGAACAACATTTATCCGGAGTGTAGGCAGCCCCAATTGATTAAATTATGACTTGTAGAGCTCTAGCGCATAAGCCTGGTGCTTTGTGCTTGAATTCCTACGTTTACTTCTGTCTCAGATTGGTAGTTTAAAAAAGGAATTGCTACAAAAGTGGATAAAAAAATGTCAGCAGTTATTTTAACAATCACTTTTCTTATGTAGGTGGGTTGTGAAACAAGTTTCTTATAGAACAAGACGTTAAAACTGAATTCACAAAAAAAATGCACAACAACACAACCGCTAAACCTAAATAATTTAGCTTCAGCTTCTAAAAGCCAAGAAGGAAACAATAACAATCAGATTAATGTAGATTTGCAACAGATCTTAATATCAAGTACCTCTGCGTAAATTAAGAGATATCAGCACTTAAGAGCTTTTCACACAAACAGTGAAGGACAACCCATTTTCCTTGATTCATTCGCAAAAAAATATGTTGTAATAATACGTTGGCAGAAATTAAAGAAAATATTAAAAATAATCATTTATGGATTGCTGTAGATGAAACTACACATGTATACGGAAGATATATGTATAGTAAATCTTCTTATTGGCGTTTTAGATGAGAAAGCTCATTTGGTACCTTATTTAGCTAACGTGAAGCGCTTAGATCAAACAAATCACCCCACTGTTGCCAGATTTATAAACGAAGGTTTTAACAACATTTTGTCTACCAGATCCGGCACCAGTACACAATTAATTATGCACTGATTTCTGACAGTGCAGCCTATATGTTGTGTTTTATGCTAATATTCATTGTTGAGGCCTGGATTTTTAGACACTGAAAACTCTCAAAATCGGCAGGCAATCAAGCACCAATAGGCAAAATAGACAGTCCAAGAAGCACAGTAAATTAAAATGGAGGCAACTACTTACAGTATTACAAAATTATTTTATTATTAAACTGGTACAAAAACAATGCTAACATTAGTATAGTTGTTTCTACCGTTATACCGAATTGTAATTTATCCAAATGGATTTCAATGTAATTAAGCAAATGATAAGATACAACCAAACAAAAGCCATTCAGGTAAAGACACTAAATGTAGTTCACAGACATTTTAAGCAAAGTAAAGAGCGGTTTAAAATGATCGCGAAGCCAACAAATACATTTTGCCGTAAAAATATTGAAAAGCCCACACAGAATCAAAACACCGAGCCTTATTCATTGTACAAGTTTGGCTCATAGCATTAATAGGGTAGCTGAAAGCATACATTTAGAACTTCCAAATGTAATCAAATTAACAATGGGATTTTTTTCCAATATAACCACTAGGGGTAAGTGTACAAAGATAAATTGCCAAACTTACTTATCCCGCCGCAGCCTGTACTAACCAGATGGGGTACATGTTTAAATGCACATCAATTTTAAAACTAGAAAAAATCTGCCATCGAGTAATTTCCAGAAATTGTTTGAAATTTGAAGCTTCATTTGGATAGTTTACCTGGACCAATCAGTGTGAAAGTTTCAAACCGTTTTAGAGAAGAATGCTGGTTATGCACACTTTTTTAAATAAGCAATGTACATATTAAAGGGAATTTTGGGGAATAAGTGAAAACTAACCCTGAAATAATACTTAAGACGAAAAATTCACCAACATCAGTTGATGTGAAAGTCGCTTCTCTACATCATGTGGTGAGTGACCAGCGACAAAACTCTACTGTTATAAACTTAGAAAAACACCTGGTCGTTTACTGTTACAACAAAGTAGTTGTTTAATACTTTATTCTTTGAATCTTACAAGAATGTTATTTTATTTTCGCCGATTTTGCTGTTTACGTAATTTTAAAAAAATTGTAACTGCATATTTTGATGCTTTATACTGTATATATGATTAGTTTTTTAGTGCATATAATACGGTCTTTAGTTATGACATAACAATTTAATTCTGTTTTTGGATGGACGAGAATCAACACTATTGTATATATCATGAAGTAAGTTTTAATTCCACTCCACAGCAATAAATGCGTTGTTAATTACAACTTAAAAACTTGGAAATTACATTTATACCTAATTGCTTAATCTTGTTTAACGTAGTCACATTTTTAATTCAACTTCACAGCAATAAATGCGTTGTTAATTACAACTTACGCAAAACTTGGAAATTACATTTATAATTCAACTTCACAGCAATAAATGTGTTGTTAATTACAACTTAGACAAAACTTGGAAATTACATTTATACCTAATTGCTTCATCTTGTTTAATGTAGTCACATTTTTAATTCAACTTCACAGCAATAAATGTGTTGTTAATTACAACTTAGACAAAACTTGGAAATTACATTTATACCTAATTGCTTCATCTTGTTTAACGTAGTCACATTTTTAATTCAACTTCACAGCAATAAATGCGTTGTTAATTACAACTTATGCAAAACTTGGAAATTACATTTATACCTAATTACTTCATCTTGTTTAATGTAGTCACATTTTTAATTCAACTTCACAGCAATAAATGTGTTGTTAATTACAACTTAGACAAAACTTGGAAATTACATTTACACTTAATTGCTTCATCTTGTTTAATGTAGTCACATTTTTAATTCAACTAAACAGCAATAAATGCGTTGTTAATTACAACTTAGGCAAAACTTGGAAATTACATTTATACCTAATTACTTCATCTTGTTTAATGTAGTCACATTTTTAATTCAACTTCACAGCAATACATGCATTGTTAATTACAACTTAGGCAAAACTTGGAAATTACATTTATACCTAATTACTTCATCTTGTTTAATGTAGTCACATTTTTAATTCAACTAAACAGCAATAAATGCGTTGTTAATTACAACTTAGGCAAAACTTGGAAATTACATTTATACCTAATTACTTCATCTTGTTTAATGTAGTCACATTTTTAATTCAACTAAACAGCAATAAATGCGTTGTTAATTACAACTTAGGCAAAACTTGGAAATTACATTTATACCTAATTACTTCATCTTGTTTAATGTAGTCACATTTTTAATTCAACTTCACAGCAATACATGCATTGTTAATTACAACTTAGGCAAAACTTGGAAATTACATTTATACCTAATTACTTCATCTTGTTTAATGTAGTCACATTTTTAATTCAACTAAACAGCAATAAATGCGTTGTTAATTACAACTTAGGCAAAACTTGGAAATTACATTTATAACTAATTACTTCATCTTGTTTAAAGTAGTCACATTTTTAATTCAACTTCACAGCAATACATGCATTGTTAATTACAACTTAGGCAAAACTTGGAAATTACATTTATACCTAATTACTTCATCTTGTTTAATGTAGTCACATTTTTAATTCAACTTCACAGCAATAAATGTGTTGTTAATTACAACTTAGACAAAACTTAGAAATTACATTTACACCTAATTACTTCATCTTGTTTAATGTAGTCACATTTTTAATTCAACTTCACAGCAATAAATGCGTTGTTGATTACAACTTAGGCAAAACTTGGAAATTACATTTATACCTAATTACTTCATCTTGCTTAATGTAGTCACATTTTTAATTCAACTTCACAGCAATAAATGTGTTGTTAATTACAACTTAGACAAAACTTGGAAATTACATTTATACCTAATTTCTTCATCTTGTTTAACGTAGTCACATTTTTAATTCAACTTCACAGCAATAAATGCGTTGTTAATTACAACTTATGCAAAACTTGGAAATTACATTTATACCTAATTACTTCATCTTGTTTAATGTAGTCACATTTTTAATTCAACTAAACAGCAATAAATGCGTTGTTAATTACAACTTAGGCAAAACTTGGAAATTACATTTATACCTAATTGCTTCATCTTGTTTAATGTAGTCACATTTTTAATTCAACTTCACAGCAATAAATGTGTTGTTAATTACAACTTAGACAAAACTTGGAAATTACATTTATACCTAATTGCTTCATCTTGTTTAACGTAGTCACATTTTTAATTCAACTTCACAGCAATAAATGCGTTGTTAATTACAACTTATGCAAAACTTGGAAATTACATTTATACCTAATTACTTCATCTTGTTTAATGTAGTCACATTTTTAATTCAACTTCACAGCAATAAATGTGTTGTTAATTACAACTTAGACAAAACTTGGAAATTACATTTACACTTAATTGCTTCATCTTGTTTAATGTAGTCACATTTTTAATTCAACTTCACAGCAATACATGCATTGTTAATTACAACTTAGGCAAAACTTGGAAATTACATTTATACCTAATTACTTCATCTTGTTTAATGTAGTCACATTTTTAATTCAACTAAACAGCAATAAATGCGTTGTTAATTACAACTTAGGCAAAACTTGGAAATTACATTTATACCTAATTACTTCATCTTGTTTAATGTAGTCACATTTTTAATTCAACTTCACAGCAATACATGCATTGTTAATTACAACTTAGGCAAAACTTGGAAATTACATTTATACCTAATTACTTCATCTTGTTTAATGTAGTCACATTTTTAATTCAACTAAACAGCAATAAATGCGTTGTTAATTACAACTTAGGCAAAACTTGGAAATTACATTTATAACTAATTACTTCATCTTGTTTAATGTAGTCACATTTTTAATTCAACTTCACAGCAATACATGCATTGTTAATTACAACTTAGGCAAAACTTGGAAATTACATTTATACCTAATTACTTCATCTTGTTTAATGTAGTCACATTTTTAATTCAACTTCACAGCAATAAATGTGTTGTTAATTACAACTTAGACAAAACTTAGAAATTACATTTACACCTAATTACTTCATCTTGTTTAATGTAGTCACATTTTTAATTCAACTTCACAGCAATAAATGCGTTGTTGATTACAACTTAGGCAAAACTTGGAAATTACATTTATACCTAATTACTTCATCTTGTTTAATGTAGTCACATTTTTAATTCAACTAAACAGCAATAAATGCGTTGTTAATTACAACTTAGGCAAAACTTGGAAATTACATTTATACCTAATTACTTCATCTTGCTTAATGTAGTCACATTTTTAATTCAACTTCACAGCAATACATGCATTGTTAATTACAACTTAGACAAAACTTGGAATTACATTTATACCTAATTACTTCATCTTGTTTAATGTAGTCACATTTTTAATTCAACTTCACAGCAATACATGCGTTGTTAATTACAACTTAGGCAAAACTTGGAAATTACATGCATACCTAATTACTTCATCTTGTTTAATGTAGTCACATTTTTAATTCAACTTCACAGCAATATATGCATTGTTAATTACAACTTAGGCAAAACTTGGAAATTACATTTATACCTAATTACTTCATTTTGTTTAATGTGGTCACATTTTTAATTCAACTTCACAGCAATACAGGCATTGTTAATTACAACTTAGGCAAAACTTGGAAATTACATTTATACTTAATTACTTCATCTTGTTTAATGTAGTCACAATGATATCAGTTAACCGATCACGTATGTCTATCTAGAATAATCATCAAGGACCAATTTTTCAGCTTAACTTTGAATTTAAACTAACGCTCAATACTTCCATAACAACAAAGACATTTATGCTGTAAGCCATATGTTTAGTTTAAGCTCTAGTGCTAAAGAAGGTCTTTTACTATTTTTTTAAGTTTAAGGGTTTCTATCATATATCAGTTAAAATATTGTTATAAACGATTAGAATATTGTATAGATATCAACGTATTTTCAATTATAAATAATTTATGAATTACAGAAATAATTTTTACGAAATGCTTCTACAGTGCATTTGCACCAATATGAATGCTGGTGATCAACTCATGCATAAAGTAAATACCTTCATTTTAGTATTGAGTCTCTAATGTGAACAGTCAATACCACCTGAAGAACTACGCCTCAGCGCTCAGGCATGACGTCAACACAAGAAAGCCAAATTAGCCAATACTGAATTGATCGAACTTTTTGGAAACAGAGAAGAGGCTTGATGAATTCAATTATTGCTCAAATCATTCTTCCTGTGCTGACATTTTGATAAAGCAGCAGTCATGTTAGTTCGCATGGTTAGGAAATTCCCCTAGTTTGGTTGCTAGACGAGGAAGCCGATGCTGATCAATTCCTATTTGGTTTTGGGTGTTGTGTGTTTAAAAAAGCAACAAAAAGATATACAGGGTGTTTGGTTCACCGACGTATATCCGAAAGGAGGTGGTAGGTGAGTCGGTTTGGAACTTATTTAACCAAAAATACCTTTATACAAAGTGTCACGGTTTCTGAGATAAAGCCAACTTTGTGATTTTATTAAATTACTGCAGTTTTAGTATGATTAATTTTAATTAGACACAACTGCAAACTTTTAATTTCCTGTAACTTTTATTTTAGTAGTCTTTGATATCTGTTCTATCAAATAAAATCACTTGATACACTCTACATGTGATAAAACAAAATATGGAGTCGACTAAAGTTCAAAAATGTATTCTCTAGATATCAAACTTTGATCTAGTAAGCCACGTATAAAAAGTGACACTTTGTATAAAGGTATTTTTGGTTAAATAAGTTCCAAACCGACTCACCTACCACCTCCTTTCGGATATACGTCGGTGAACCAAACACCCTGTATATCTGAGGAGTTACACCAAAAGGTGTTAATGTTACTTTTCCATTACTAAAATGTGGTGTGCAATAAAATACAAGAAGGGAATTCTAAGGCAGCACTTAACATGCTTTCTGATCTCGAAAAACGCAAAACACTCAAAACGTGCAGCGAAACCTTCAATGGTATAATGGAAAAATCACTTTCCAGTAAGTATATTAACGACTTTTGAGGAGTTTCAGTTGTATAACAATTATATTTACAAGGCGGATAAAACGGTTTTCACAAATGCACAAACTAAAGCCTTTAGTTGTTGGAAATCGAAGAATCCACGTTGCTGTCCAGTGGATTACAGCTTGCAGCTTGGATGACGGTTCCACTCTGGAGTAGCTTCATTACCAACACATTTCTAATTTATGATAAAACTTTGTAAAGGATTATTTACCAATTCAAGCTTTATTACTACTGGACAATGCACCCAAGTTACCAACCAGAAAATGCTTAAGCTAGGATTGCAACGTCCTCATTGTGTACATGCCACCAAATGTTACACCACTGATTAACCGATGGATCTGAATGTAATCACTAATCGCAAAAAAACTGCTTTACCGAGAACACCTTCCATCTTCTGTTGTTGCTAAAAATTCTGGAAATGTGGTAGAAGCTATGAAACAACTTTTCCATCGAGATGCTGTTGCAAATCTAGCCTTGGCATGGAACCATGACGATGAAGACAACCATCAACCCCTCAGTGAGCTAAAAAAATTGTTAGTTCCTGATGAAGTTACTTCGACTATTGTAGAACTGCTCAAAGATTCTAATGAATAGGTATGTTTATTGCAAACATTATTCTATTTGTTTGTGAATTTCTTTACTATAGCTACTGTCACAAAGCAATGTTGACGTACAATGAAAATGATTAGACAGTAGAGTTAAGCAACACTCTTTCTGGTCAGAACTTGGATGGGAGTTCCACGGCTGCTTCTCCCGGCAACGCGTGGTACGGCTGCCACGGAAAAAAAGTTGGTCCCGGATGTCATAATAACATCATGACAGTCGTTAATGGGGTTGGAAGTCCCCATAAAATGTACAGCGACGCCTATAATTGGCCTAACTGCTGTTGGCTGAGTAGCAAAATAAAATAATTCTTCAGCTTATACAGCTTTTTAACCAAGTTATTGATGGGTTCAAAGAACAAACAAGTTTAAAATGATATTATAGTGCTTTTTAAGATCGTAACATGAAGCGCTTTAATTAGAGCACATTGGCGAGAGTGTACTGCTTTACAAAAATGCGACTAAGGAAAATAAAAGTGGACAACAAAACTCAACCAATAATTCTTCCTGTGTTAACCTTTATATTACTTGATCATTCTATTTTTAACCTACAATAATTGAAAGGCCAATATCCCTCAGTGAACGGTTCAAGCCATAAAGTCAATTGAAATCAATCACATTTTAATTTCTAGGTACTAGTTATTTATCACGCAACGCATTAAATTTCTCAACTACAAATTGAAGCAGTTCTATTGCTAATCTACTATCGACAACACATTCACGCACCTTTCACACCAGCATGAAAACTTGCGGAACTTACCATCCTTAATCCATTGATCGAAGTCGCCCCCGATGAATTCGTCCAGATCTTCGAGCTGTTCCAAGCCCTCTAGAAGTTTGGAGGCGACCTCCGCCTTCGACTCGCATGATGCAAACTCTATTTCTACTTTAGGAAAGGTCTGCTCTGGAGTTGTTCCATAGAGGGCTACATCGTCCAGTGACTCCTCACAACTGAGGGGAGACACCGGCTCCTGCTTCCATTCCCACAATAGCGTAGAACTCATGGCGGGTGTGTTCTGCGCTATCCAAAGAATTCAAACTCGCGGAAAGGTTGTTTAAGTTGCTGTCGTGTGCCGCTAAAAGGCCGGCTAGCAAATAAAGCGCCATGGTGGCTCTGGAAGCAAAAGGAATTGTTAGTGTTATGTATAGACTATAGGTAATTCAATTGCCGGAAAAATGTATGTTTCATGAACCTAAAAGCAAATGAATATGAGGTTATCTGAAGAAAGTGATTATAAGTTCATATTTTAGTAAATGAAAACATTTTTCCATAGATAATACTTGCAAATTTATCAAAATGATGTATGTACTAATTTTGCATGTGATCGTCCATATGAATTAAGCAATGTATTGCAACAAACTGTATTTCTACAAAAAATAATTGTTTGTATGGCAATATTTACTTTAAGACAGTAGAATTCTTAGGAGGCTAAATTGCTTCAATAGTAATTAATGATTTTTGTTATCACAAAGTGAAAATAGTAACTATGTGACACAATTTCAATGTCTCGAAATAAATTACAAAAAGCAAAACAAGCAAGAGAATATGAACACAAAATAGACATTTTTGCTGTTAAGAACTAGCAAAAAACTTTTATACAACTTGTGCTTGGAGCTGTAGTAAAGATATGAAAAGTAAGTTACTGGAACCACAGCCAGCACAGGCGAAGTCCCGGGAGCATGTCAACATGCATGCGCATACTTGATATCAAAGAATTAAGACGGGTATTTACTAATGCTTCTTGCACATTCTGCATTATGTGCGTCTTGCTTAGGCAGGAGAGGTATGGCTTTCGGTAGGTTAACAGTAAACCTGTTTGTTGTTGCAGCCACATTTGCAAATGTTCTTTTATTTGTGTGTTTGTTTCTTTTGTTGGATTTAGATATATTTTACACGTAGTCATGTGCATACGTAGTAAGAGTCATTTGTAGACTTTTAAAATTATGCGGGAAGAGGCCGAATAATTTATATTTTTGGGTTTTAAAGGTGTTCGTTATTTGTATGTTAGAGCGTTAGAATTAGAATGAATTCAGATTCCCAACCCACCTTCATTCTATATCCAAAAAAATTACGTTTTGAAGTTAATATGGCAACACTTTTATATATCGATAGATAAACAATTGGCGAAATTGAAACAATTTTTTGGCTTCGCTTAATTGTTTCGCCAGTTACAAAATTATTTCAGGCCTAACCTGTATATTTTTATTTAAATTATAAATCCTTTGCATTTCGAATTCTTAAATTTGCCAAAGCAGCTTATTTTGTACCTCGATCGAGTTCCTTTCGTTCGCGGGATGCCCTTTTGACCCGCGCTATCTCTTACCACAGGCCGTTGTAATGCGAGCTTTCCTTTGGAAAGGAATTTTGCGTCCGAGGCACTTGCTGTTCTCGCCTGGGTCCGCCGTCACCAGCGCGGTTAAGGTTTGTTTGTTTAAGTCAAATTACGTGCGCATTTTTATGAGCATTGTGTTTCAAAGGGCTGACTATGATCAGGTACGATGGCGCTTTTCTGTTTTGTTATTCCCATATTAATTACATTTTCTTTAGCTCTTAATTAACAGTTTTATCCAAGAGTTTATCTCGGAAGCAAAGTTGTTAGCCCAATCTCATTTTCGACACCTGCTGGCGTTCTGCCTAGTTGCTGCCGTTTGAGGGTGCCTTTGCTACAATTACCGGTGCATCCACGGCGATTTCGACCAATGTGTGTAGCAGTTCACGACCAGCATATGTTTAACCGCAGGGTGTAGCAACCCCCGGCCGGCGTTTGCCTGTCAGCAGTTTGTGTGCGCTAGAGGATCGAGGTTAGTTAGTGCTACTCCGGGATTAATATTATATCAACTTATTTTCGATAACTGGAATTTATATTCTAAAACCGTTATTATTAACCAGTAAAGCTCAAATTCATACATGCTCTTGTTTTTTTTTCATATTTTACTGTTACGCATATATTTAATTATGATCAATATTTAAAGCTGTAATTATGATGTGTAGTGACCCTTTATCAAAGGAGCATTCACGCTTTTTTATTTCACTACCCTAACCAGAAAGGTTTTATCAAATGACTGAGGTATGCATATCCCACGATTGATTTTGAAGTTACAGTTAATAGAATAACCCGAAAGGGCTTTTTGATCTTTGTGCGTGTCGTAGCCTTCATTTGACGTACACAATTTTGTTATGACATTATTTGCCTTTTAATTATTCTGATTATTTATTGCTCACTCTACAAGACTACTTATTAATTATTAATTAAACACTAGTCACTTGTAGTTTATTTTTTTATTTTATTCGAAATCATTTGATTTCTGGCGCCCATTTCCCTTTTTTGAAGGCTTTACAGGGTGCACAGCTGGTGATTTGAACCTACGATCCAAGGCCGCCGAAATTGAGTTAGCTCGGCCATCGCGGTAAGTAAAGAGCTGCCGTGGTGTATAAACTATAGGGGGGGTTGATCTGCGATTTTTCTTACTACCATTGATTATTTTAATTAATTAATCGCAGTTCGGCTTCTTTATCGTTTCAAAATGTAAAATTTGTCCCAAAAAAATTATAATCAGAGATGGCTCGGCGAAAGGATTACACAAGCATTTTGCAGTTCACGCAAAAGCAAAAGATG